>PVHP010018316.1:0-33344 GCA_004024765.1 Zapus hudsonius | reverse complement strand
TGCACAGTTTCCTTTCTTTGCATTTATTTGACAACCTCAGCCCATAGAGTTGGTAAAACCAACATGCAGTGTGGGTCTTCAATGCTTAACTAAATATTTTAAATAACATCATAGACATTCTCAGAAGTGTATTTACATGATATTTCTAATCCCCCTGATATTAACAACCAAAATCAATCATCATGAACTTAAAAGGAAACTTTTTGACTAATTGTTTTCCTTTTCTCTCACAACAGTCAGTTTGTTTCTACTCAACATGTATTTAGAAAATAACACATTTACTTCCAGTCATAGTCCCATGAAATGGAGGATAATCAGAAATTCACTATGGAGCAAAAGATGACCATGAACTCCAGATCTTCTTTCCTTTGTGTCCTGAGTAGCTGGTACTATAGGTATGTATAACATTTGAGTTTATTTAAAGAATATGTTTGTGGTTTTTGTTTTTCACTTTAATTTTCATTAGCATGATTCCAATATTGCTCTCTCAACTTAGGTTTGAATTGTCTATTTGTGGCCAATTTTGTATTTCCATATGTGCATTGTTGGATTGTTGGTTTAGGAGTGTTGGGAATTTGATGAATGAAATCCACATAGCAGAGGGTAAATTCAGAGAGATTTTAAGTTTAGAGCTCCAGAGGGAAGAACAAAAGAGGGCTTAACCCAAAATGAAAGAGCAGGAAGGAAGGGGGAACTGTTGCCCAGGGAGGCAATTGGGGGTTTGTGAAGCTCACCTTAAGACTCACATCTCTATTTGAGAAATACTAGGTTGACAGGTCTCTATGTGCAAAAGAGTTTGCTTAAATAATTATAGTGAGTACTTGTTTGATGTTTTCTGATTTGCCCTTTTTTAGGTAAAATATGTTTTACATGTAGTCAGTTTTATTACTTATGTGTAATAAATTACAGTATTATTTCCTAACCCAGGCAGGTTGATAGAATAGTATCACAAATTTACCATAAGAGTTTTCCTACTTGCATCCTATTCAGGTAAAAGAATAAAGGAGTCAAAATGCCTTTTAAAAAATGGGTATTAGATAGATATTCAATCCACGAGGGTGGTGAGAATCTCCCTGTTTTAGGATGCCATTTAAAGCTCTTTGGCTTTTCTCACATAGAAATTTCAACAAGAGTGTTTTTTTTTTTTTTTACTTTTATTTATTTATTTTGTTGTTGTTCTTTTATACTGTTTGAAAGGCTGAGACACACTCAGAGGAGATCAGTTATAGATAGGACCAGCAAAAACAGAGGAAAAGCCATCTACATCATGGGCAGTACAGAGTCACATGGTCAGGGAGTGGCCCAATCTGCAGGCTCTCTTATCTCTCACGTTTGCTAATAAAGAGAAACAAGAAACAAAATGCAATTTTACCAGAGGCTTCATGGATGAGAAGCAACCATCCAGCATAAATCTTGGGTCTTTTTTCCTATGTGGCATCTCACAAAGAGAGAAACAGGAAAAAGGTTCTCTCTAGGGAATCCTCTAGAGAAAACAAACAAGCAAACAAAAGATTTGGGAGACTTTCCAGTGTATCCTCTATTGTGTTATAGTGAGGAGGTCATCATCATAGATTTCTCTAGATAGTGTCTAAGTCTGATCTAGAAAGTGTCTTTTGGGCAGGTTTTCTTGCTTCAAGATACAAACATGCTATGCCATGTTAGCACACATAGCTGACATGGAAATTGAACTCATAAGACAAGAATCAGGGAACCCCCCAAATTATCAATGCATATTGGTACTTTTGCAAGAATCCCCAAGATTCCTGTGTGACAATGTTTAACATTTGTACTTTGGGTTGGAGACATGGCTCAGTAGTTGAAGGTTTGTGTTTATAAAGCAAGATTCAATTACAAGCTGCATGAGTAAGCCAGCCACAAAACATGTTGTAAGTATTCTGGTGCTTGTTTGTAGTGGAAAGTGGCCCTGGTGCCCATGTATGTATACACACACACTAGCATGCACACACACGGACACACACTCATACACACAAAAATCATTTTTAATTTTGAATACACATACATAATCTTATAATATTTTGTCAATTGTTAGATACATTGTATGAGCAAATCTTGTGATGGTACCCCTATTTCCTGCCTCTCTGTCCCCAAACCACATGGAACCCTCCTTGGTGAGCATACTGGATCAGTCCATGTTTTTATTTTTTTAACTTTGAATTTATTTGGATTATATAATTAAAAATGTTTAATGTAGCAATTTTGATAACCACACAATTTATTTGTGTATACATGTATGAAAAGTTACAGTAAATTCAAGAGAAAAATAAATTGTATATTCACTTTATTCTATTTCTTTAATTGAAACTAGCAAGTGTTTTGTGTATGTGTTTGTTAGATTATTTTATTACAGTATGTACATTTAAATCCTTTTCTTTAAGGCCAAGCACACCAAACACAGTAACAGAAATAGAGACAAGACTATAAAGTCACATTCCACATCACAAGATTAATTAGTGAGATCTCAGAGACTATTCTTCTAGTCTTTTGTCTATTTCACTCATCCAGGCATTTATTTCACCTATTACATAGCTAAAAAAGTCCTTCAATATGATAGAATGTTTTATTTTGATGGATATTATGAATTAAACTCACCCTATAAAATTTCTAGTAATATACATAATGAATTCTCCTAATTCTTTGTACATCTGTTTTTTCTCATTATATATAAAAATTTGATATCATTCCAAAGGGATGTATAATCTGTTTGTAAGCAAGACAATTAGAAGATATTCTTTAAGGACAGAAATAAATGGTACTAGAAGTTTGCTAGCTGCATACCATAGAAAAGATAGCAAGAATCACATTATAAGGTCTACATCATTCAGAGGGAGGAAGATTCATGGAATAAAGAAGACTCATGCTCAGTGAAGGGTAGAAGGGAACAAATAAATGTCTCAGTTCTATAAACATCCACCAATATTCTCAAGTGATGCAATTTTGGCATTAGTTTATAGAAAATATCAAAGCAGCATTTAATGTCATTGAATTTATTTATAAATGTAAATATTCTCTGTGTTAAAGCCTTTGTATATCTATATATACTACATAGGTTTTCCAGCATATCCTTTTATTTTCCTTTATTATCCATAATTAGATACTTGAATGAATAAATAATGATTTGGTATCCCAAGTTTCCCAAATTCTCTCTTCAGTGTCCCCAATCATCTGGATATCCTTCTCCATGGGCAGTCTGGATCAGTCCATGGGGTAGGGGGTTATGGATAGCCTAGGAGTCAACCCATTCCCACCCCCTGTGTATGCTGTTACTGAGGGGGACATGTCTCTGGATAATCTCCTCCACCATGGCTCTTAAAATCTTTCCACCCTCTCTTCCGCTCAGTTCCCTGAGTCATGGTGGGTTAGGATTAAGGCTGCTTTATTGTTGAGGATTTAGGTGCCTCTGTACTTCTGCTTTAGGTTGTGTTGAAGATCATTTGTGTCTGTCTCGCTGACTTATTCTGTGGTTATAGGTCTCTTTCTTATCCTACCACTCTCTGTGGGGTTCCAAGTGGATCCTCCAAGGTAGATCTGGGGTGGGGTCATCTCTTGCCAGAATGTCAAAGGCCTATGGCTCTTTGGTAGGGTTGGAAGAGCCACAGCTCTCTCACTGCATTCTGAAAAATACAAAGAGAATATCCGTTAGAGAGTGAGATCAGTATAGGTTAACTGAAATACATATTTCTGAATTGGCTAGATTCTATTGTGAGTAGCCTCTTTGTAATTCACTTGTAAAAAGTATTTCTCTTTGGGGGCCCAAGATTTTGGTTCCCAGTGCATTTCGACCTTAGTCCCCAATTTCATTTAAGGGCTCCCTGCCACTGAGTGGATTACTTGGCCTAATTACATGAAATAGTCTGTATTGCTAATGCACAGATCCTTGTCTCCAATTCAAATTTTCTCAAAGTGTGGATGGTAACTAAACCTAATATTTCATGAACATTACATCATAAGTAGAGGCTGAAGTTTAATGTGAAACAATCCTATCTGTGATCTATAATCTATGTAAAATGGTTTTATACTACATGAATTTCAAATCGTTGACTGTCTCATCTCTGTCTCTCTCTGTCTCTCTCTCTCACTCTGTGTGTATGTGTATGTAATTGTGTGTGTGTGTGAGTGGGGATACACCCATACTCTGGCATACATGTGGAGGTGAGAGGACACACTCAAGTGCCAGTGATCACCCTCCACCTTGTTTGAGGCAGGGTCTTCTGTTGCTCTCCATGGCAAGGGTCAGGCTGGATATGACCTTCCCAGGAGTGTTCTATCTCAAAATAGAAGGAATGGGTTTGTAGATGTTCACTGCTGGAGCTTTATGTGGGGCCTGGGAATACAAACTTAAGTGATTGTACTTGTGCAACAAGCATTTTTACCCACTTAAACATCTGAAATTCTCCAATACCTTTCTTAACTGCTTCCATTTGATTTGAAGTCTTCCAAGTAACCCTTTCCTGTACTGTGCATTTTATAAGACTACTACATCACCCAAATTACTTTATACCTTTACAATTACATGATTCTAATGGCTGGTATTTCTGTCAAGGATTTCAGAGTGGGTTGTGGTAGAAAAAAGACATATAAAGATCATTTCTAATATTAGCAATTTAAATGTTCTTTTAAAGGTGATAAATGGGAAAATTAAGATAAAAGTAAAATAGACAGAATTAAATAAGGAAGACACAAGGAACCCCCCAATAGGAAGGAAGGGAGGAAGGAAAGAAGGAAGGAAGGAAGGAAGGAAGGAAGGAAGGAAGGAAGGAAGGAAGGAAGGAAGGAAGGAAGGGAAAATCAAAAGTTTAAATAAAGTTTAACATGGGTCACAGCTTGGCTATAGTCTGATGCAGAGCTTGCCTACATAAAATTTTCGTGTTACCTGTAAAGGCTCTGGCCTGCTATTACTATTGTCCAGCACTGGAAAATAGAATTAAAACACATTCAAAAAACTTAGCAAATTACAAAATTAATGAGCCTCCTGGATATGTACTGCTTTCCCAATATCATTAAGTTAAACAAAAACACAAAGTCCAATGACTATGAAATGTGGACTCTAAGTACTATTATGAAGGCTTGGAAAATACAAGTATCTAATATTTATTTATGATTTACATAACACTAAACATTTTAGATGTATTAAATGTAATTTCACTTTAATTCTTTAATAACTGAAAGAATAAGAATAAGAATAAAAATGTGTGAAAGTAGAATGCAGAAACATTAATTTTGATAACATGTATTTAAAGGTTCAATTTATCTTATTCAGACATTTTATGTGATTTTGTTTTCATTTGTCTTTACCCTTAGTATTATGGACTTTACATTTCTTTCCTTCTAACAAAACTCTGTGAATTGAAAATAACTTCTATACTTTAACTGATAGGAAAATGCCACCCAAGAATATTTAAACAGTTCTCTTTGAAAATTGGCTCCCATTGTTTAATGTCAGCATTTTGTGAGCCTGCACTGTTCCTGCAGTGACATGAATTTTAGGGGGAAAATCCTTAGAAAAATAATAAGCACCTCAACTTATTTTCCACAAGTCTGAGATTGAGACTCTTTTGATAGGTACAAGGCCGGAAAACTTCCTAAGTTGTATTAAAGTTGTATATGCTGACATTAGAAGATTTAGTTTAGACATTTCTTCAAATGACTAAAATGTTTTGTCAAAGGGTGGAAGTTTGTTGGGAAGAGAAGAGGTGAGCAGCATTTGCTGTGGCTAGGTGTTTCTTGTGAGGACTTGAATCGCAAAGATCAGTGATCAAAGAGAGGAAGCAGTTTACAGCCTACACTGTAGGCTTAGCCAATGTCCTCAGAGCTCTCAGAGCCACAGCCTCAATTATTATAGCTAAAATGGAAGTAATAATATGTTACATTCTCCACAGAGTTATTGATAGAAAAGCATTTAGAATATTTATGTCCTGGTTAAATATCAGTATCTCCTAACAATTTTCTGTCTATTAATACAATTATTTATTTATAAGGAAGAGAGAGATAGAGGGAGAGAGAGAGAGGAGAGAAAGAGAAGGAAGAAGAAGAAGAGGAAGAGGAGAAGGAGGCAGCAATAGGCATTCCATGGCCTCTAGCAACTTGGAAAAATAAAAACTTTAAAAATCTGCCTTTACATGTTTACTGGGGATTCAAATCTGGGCCATCAGTATTTGCTAGCAAGTGTATTTATCCCATGAGCCATCTCTCAAGACCTATCTCTTTAATTTTAGGAATATATTCAATCTTCAATAAGTAGGAATAATAATAATATTATGTGAAGGTAGGATTGCAGAAGAGATTCTTATGTTGAGGATCATGTTACTGCACAAAGTGATAGAATGTTATGAAACTCAACTCACAGTTCTCAAGAATCTGAGAACCTAACTACACACCAGACTTTAGAAAGAACAAATCTGAGGCATGGAAAATGCCCGCAGCCCATTATGGCAAGGTAGCAGGACACCTGCTTAGTGCTCTATAACACTGGATGCTGATTACAACGATGACCTTGCCAGGTGCCCAGAACCTCTAACAACATTTTGAACAATCATATTTGCTCTGAAGAATTAATAATTTAAAATAATGTGATCAAAATACTGGCATAAAAATCATGCTTCTAGGATTATGGTCTATGAAGCAGAATCTGGAATGAGTTTCTGTAATTGGAAGAGTGGCCTGTAGTGTTCTACCAAGACTCATCTAAGAACAAATTCTGTCAAAATATGTCTTTGACTTCAAAAGTGTAAATATATCATACATATGGAGTATAATAATTAACTCACAGTGGTCATCTTTTATGATATTTAAGACTGTCAAAATAGATGAAAGCAAAGACTCAGACCATTGTAGAATTTGCATGCTAGGAATCATTTGATACTATACAAGTAAGCTAATACATATTTCCTTATGCTATTGGTTATACAGGGTTTTATGTATAAGCCAACAGATGGTATAGAGCAACAGCAGAAGCATTTTGATTGTGTGACAAAGCAAAGAGTGAAATACTGAAGCAGATGCAGTAAAAACATAAAAGTTTCCAGATAGATGGCAAAAGGTGAGCACCATGTGAAAAATCAAAATTTCAGTTTGGAGTAGTTCAATTATAAATCTTTATATGAAAACAAATATATGTGTCAACATTAGTGGTGAAATATGAGGTCAATGTGTCTTTGGAAAACAGCACTCACAGGAAATTGACATAACATAATAGAAAAAGCAAACAACGGAGAAAAACATGACAAGTGGTCCATAGTCAGAGCACATGGGCATCTTAGCATCCGTGAAGGCTCCACATGAAACGCTGCAGAGAGTGGTGGGATAAGCAAGAGACCCATAACCACAGCCAATCAGTCAACACAGGATACGCCAGTGAGACAGACACCAATGATCTTCAATACAATCTCAAGCAGAAGTACAGAGATCCCTAAGACCTCAACAAAAAAGCAGCCTTAATACTCACCCACCGTGACTCAGGGAACTGAGTGGATGAGCAGGTGGAAAAATTGTAAGAGCCATGGTGGAGAGAATATCCAGAGACATGGCCCCCCTCAGTAACAACCCACAAAGGGAGGAGGAACCAGGTTGACTCCTAGGCTCTCCATAACCCCTGCCATATGGACTCATACAGACTGCCCACGGAGGAGGATATCCAGCTGATTGGGGACAGAGAAGAGGGAAAGCGGGGAACTGGGGGCACCAACACATTATTTGCTCATTCAATGTATCTAGTTATGGATAATATATAACTTAACAAAAGAAAGATGAGTGTCAAATAGAAACTGGAAAGAGCTGAAAACAAGCAACAAACAAACAAAACCCCTCAAAACAGAAAGCACTCTCTGCATGTGTGTTTCTTATAAGTAAAGAGTGTTTCATGTAGAAAAGGAGAATAAATCTCCTCAATCACACCTGTTTAAAGCAAGTAGAAATAATCATTAATGTTAGAGTTGTCCAAATATAGAAATAGGCTAAAAACCTGATTTGTGTGAAATCAGAGAAGGAAGGGGAAGCATGAAAGAATGAAACTCTCTCCAGTTTTCAACACTTTCTTTTGAAAAGGAAATATTTCCTAGCATCTGGAAGAGTTTTTATTCAGTACAACTGAATAAGTAACTCTGTTAATGTCTTAGTCATTATTGAAATACAATACAAAATCCACCACAGTGTTAAATAAGTGTTAAATGCCACAGTGTTAAAGCAAAGGTAAAATACCAAAATATTAAAAAAAAAAAAACAAAATATTGAACAAGGTTTGCAAGGCTGAAACTCTGGATTAAACATGGAATTTGTTAATTGTAGAAAAACATCATTTATTTCACATAATTTTACCTTTTTAATGACTATGTTAGGCAACACAGTCAAGGTTTCATCCCTTGAATAACTATTAAGAGGTATGGGGGATATAAGTTAGATGCTATTGCACTGTGAGGATGATAGATTTACCAGCTTAATGACCCGTTATAGGAGCTCTATGGAACAGAAATTTAATATTTAAATTTGAAAGCAAAGCTAGAAAGTTTTATGTTAAGCAACTTCACGTTTGTTCACACAGAAATCCATTTGTGTTAGTTTTTTTTTGTTTGTTTGTTTATGAAGTCATTGCTTTTAGTCACTTGGTTACATGACTGGCAAGTTGGTTCAACATCTTTGCAAATTTAAATGCATTATTTCCCTTCAATCATTACTTGTATTGTGTACCAGCATAGACGTATAAATAAAGGCATTCTCTGCCACACGATGGGTTGATATTCAAAGTTAGAGTTATTTCTATAAGTATGACATTGTAAGTACTTTTCTTGTAGAAATAAATGTTAAAAAATAGATCATATAAGCTGTTTCTGTATTTACACTATTTAACATCTTAATCTTTAGCTGAAGACAGGAAAACTTGAATTCACACCAGAACTATTGTTTCCCTCTCAGTGAATGTGTAAGACCATAAACCTGATGGATAGCAGGGAAGCTAATGATTGCGGCACCTGCCTGGCTTCCTTTGCTGTGGCACTGAAAATGCATTCCCCTGTATTAAGCATTTTTGTTTGTATTTTCCCATAGATTAAATAATTCCACTTTTTCTTTACCTCACTAATTGGGAAGATCATATTTTATCTAATTGATTCACAAGTTTCTTTCTTTCTTTTCCTAACCTAAGGGACTTCATAATTCAGGAGTATCATTTTATAGAACCTGAGTAAATCATGAGGAATGTATCCCTTCAATTTGTGCCAATAACTGCCGAGCACCTTTCCTTAGCATCAGCTGCCTCCACTTTGGAAGCTGCTTGCAGATTTTAGTGTTCTTATCCTCAGTGGTAGCAGAAGCACTTTAGAATAAAGCCATCATTGTTCTGATTCAGAAAGCATTTGCTGTGACTGTGGACATCGTTGCCTGGAGATATTGGGTTTCACTGTGTAGCTCAGAGTGCCCCTTTCCCTCTCCTTCCCATCCATTTCAGCCACCCCTTGTCCTGACTCCTGAGATCCCAATTTCTGATGGAAGGTTACGGTAGGCTCTTCTTTAGAAATAATAGCTTAGATTATGGTAAAACGTAATTGTATATTTAATTGATTCATTTTTATATTATTCCTCTATATATGAAATTAGCATTTTTGATAAATCTATTGCATGAAAGTTTTTGAGTTCATATCTAAATGAAATAAAAATATTGCCACACCTTCATATTTTTTACTCCATTTCCCCTTGTGTTTTCAAACACTTCTTTCTTTTATTTTTTTATTTTTTATTTTTATTGTTAATTTATTGTCCATAATGAGTTACAACATTTAATGGGCAAAACAATGAGTTGTTATCCCCAATTCCCCATTGCCCTCCCCTTCCCCTCAAATACTTCTTTCTATTCACCCATGACCATTTTCAGACAATACCCCTCATCCAGAATTTTGATTTGCAAATAAAAAATAAAAAAAAAATCATGTGCTATACTTTCAGGTTGTAAATATATATTTTTTCACATGTAATAAAAATGTTCTATGGGTTAGAAGATATCAGTGCAATCTAAAACCTATATAGCATCAGGAATTCACCAAAAAGTAGCAATTTACTTAGAAGGTCTCTAGTGAGTCAACAGTGCATTTCTTAAATGGGTCTAGGGTAATGTACAACACAGAACACCACACGTACTTGTTATTCTGTGATGCAGTCACATTCTCTCCTTTGACCTACAGCAAAGCTCAATTCATAGCTTGTTTCTCATCCAATTTAACCGACATGAGAAAGGCTCAATTCGGGGATGGATAGCGTCCTATTTCAATATTTTAAAAAATATATTAAATCCTATGAGACCAGAAATAATTTCTGAATTGCTACTTAGAATTCGCAATATTTAGGGGCTCCATATGAAATTATTATAAAATAATATGTTCTGCTGATTTCCCAAATGTACCAGGAAGTTAAACGGAGCATAGGACATCATTTGCACGTTAATTTGGCATTGGCAGGAACATAGAGAGTCTCACCTTGGATCAAACTCATGTAAAATAAGGGATCAGTCTTCCTTGTATAATTGAGCTGTCCTTAGAGCAAATATTTCCCGATACCTGAACATGTCCAGGATTTATTTTGAGTAAAAAGGAATAAATAAATACATAATCTAAAGAAAATGAATTCATAAAACTCAAACTCAATGTGATGGTGAGGGTTCTAGTTACTTTCTTAAACATATAATTATACAAATATTGCATTATGTCTTGTATGTTATGTGTATTGTGTTATACAAATATGTGTATTTATGATCATAGCAAAGGATATAATTTAAAAGGATTGTCAGGACATGGTGACATGTATTTGTAATACAGGTTAGTATAAAGAGTTAATGCTACCAGTACACATTGGATAGGTAATTTCATGCATTTGTTTCTCTTAAACTTGCATCCAATATAGATTTTCATAGTCTTAAAGTATAAATTTTGATGAACATATAAAAACATATATCCTATTCATAAATGGTATGATTTTAAGAATATGTTGACAATGACTGATTGTATTTCTTAACAAGTATTGCTTTATACATTGATATTGATTTGAAAGTATAAGTTCGTACTGCTAGAGGGACTCTCTCTTATTGTTTTGTTTAATCTGCCCACTATGCTGCCTATCATTGTAAAAACTTATTTCATATATGCATTCGCTCACCATCTGATATACGTGTGTTGGGTTTATGGCTGCTGTCTTGTACTTTTCTGACTCAGAGCAGCAGGGGTTCCAGAGGATTTCTGGGCTTCTCTCAACATGTTTCTAACATGTTCCTCACTTTCAAACTTCCTTTCAGTGATTTTCACTTCCATAAAATAGGAAGTCATTATTTGCATTTAATATCTTGTTTCTCTGCAACATACATTGAACTTTTATCATTTTATCTTCTAGTAAATTTCTCTACCCTGTTATATAAATGAGACACAAAATTCCAAAAGAATTTCTTTAGCTTCTTTTTTTTAACTCTCCAAAGGCTGGAAGCTGGCATCAGGGTACTTGGCTAGAAAAGGACTATGAATTTAATTCTGCACAGACATATCATATTTGATTTTATTTAGTGAATAACTCCTTCATTTGAGCATATCTCCTCCCAAAAGTTTCTGGAGGATTAAGGCTACTCTATATAGTTGACATTAAAATAAACAGTTGTCAAGGAATGAGGGAATAATATAGTAATGCCTAAATCTTTATTGCATTCCATACCAGTCCATATTATTTAAACAAGTTTTCTCTTGAAAACTTTTCACTTCTTTGAAATTAAAATAGACCTTGACTAAGTGCTCCACTTTACTGTGAGACAAATCCCTTAGTGGCCTTTTTTATATATTTAATTCATTTTCCTTCTCATATTTAAAAGCTTATTACAGAGCAAATCATACCATTTTTATTGTTCTTCATAGTTAATAATTTCATTGTATGGACTTGCCTTTCTCTTTTTATTAAAATTGGGTTCAATTCAATATTATCCCAAAACAATATAATGATCATTATTTTTTTTTAATATGACAAGTTGTGGTTAGGTGATTCCTAACATTATTGTGTGAAGATAAGTCAATGATCTTTCATTTGTTGTAACAGTTTTATCTTTATGACATCCTAGTAGTACGTTTTTTTCTTTATTTTCTTCTTTTTGCTTCTTTCTCTTTGACTTCTTCCTCTCCTCCCCCTGTTCTTGTTTTATTTCCTCTTCATGCTTCTTTTCATTCTTTTTGAAGTCTTCCAGCTGTTGATACCTGTAAGACATTTATGTGCATAAATCAGTATAATATCTTGCCCTGACATTCCCAGTTTAAATATTTGATCCATATTCAAAATTCATTCTAAATTTTTCATTTTCAAATGCTTTCATTAAAATCAGTCCTGATGGATAATGTGAGAATTTTTTTTCTTGTGTTTCCCGTTTGTCATTTTGCAGGAGTCACTTACCAGGAGATCAGAGTTCCCCCTTACTGTGAGGCCCTCCAATCTGAATGATTGCTTTTCTCTTTTTGTGAAGATCTCTTGAGAGTCCTCCCATTCTAGTGTTTTGTCCTACAAATGTCAGTCACATCAGCTTCCCAGCACTCGCTTCTCATCCCTTTAGCAGGACAGGCTTGTTTGCTTTTTTTTAGCCTTCTGGTAACTAGATTCATACCAAAAGTCAAGATAACTTTAATGCTTGCTGAATGTGTTTGTATTTATAATTTATAAATGTGTTACTAGTTTTTCATTATTAATGGTGAACAGAACAAATTGGTATAAATTTCTTATTTAGGATATGTGAATAGTTTTTAATAACTTTGTAAAAATTAAAACGAGAGTTTTTTAAATTGCAAAATCTATTTTTGATCATATGCTAAGTGAAATGAACTTGTACCATGTTTGCTTTTGAAACCAAGGAGATATCACAAATGCATATATATATATATATATATATATATATATATATGTATTTCTGTGTTCCAGCTTATAAACCTGAAGTGTTTGCTGTTTATAGAGACCATGACACACACCCACCCAAAATACAACACAAATAAATAAGACTCCACACCAGTGAAGCAATGAAGACTGTCATATTATTGTGATTAATTAGAAATCAATACTTTATGGTTCTAAGTCTGAACATAAATATGAGTTCTGAGTGAAAATAAAGTGTTTCAATACTGCTTACATCATAATTATTTTCCATTAATATAGACGAAAAAAAAAAAAACCATGAAGAACACATGGAGAAGCCTGAATCACATTACAACTTTCAAAGAATACCTCTTGGTAGGAGAGCCCCCAGTGTGAAATAAGGTTCTTGGAAAGTGACACTTATAAGATTGAAACATGATTAGAATGCCAGAGATTGTAGAGAGATCAGAATGTTGCACATCTACAGCAAAATTCTCTTATGTTATTTTAGCATCCTGAAGTGTTCACATTCCCATTCCAAAAGAGAATTTTCCTTGTTTTCCCCCTGGGCAACACTAGAGTCTAGTTCTGCTACAAACATACTACAGATGTATGTGCCACTTTGTGCATCTGGCTTTATGTGGGTACTGCTGAACTGATCCAAAGCCATCAGGCTGTGCAAGCAAATGTCTTTAACAGCTGAGCCCCCAAGGTACCTTTTCTATTGTCCCAGTGAGGAGAATGAGATTTCTCTTTGATAAAATTAATTCCTTCAACCCTCCCAGATGTTTTAATCTGTTTTAATAAACTCTATTGTCACCTTGATTAGATTAGGCATCACATGAAACATGCCTCTTTGTCATGTTTGTGAGGGTATTTCCAGGAATGAGTAACAGATGTAGTAAGATTTCTGCCCCTCTCCCCCACTGGGTCGCTGGTCCTCTCTTGGACTATGTATAAAACATCTTGAAAAGAATTAAATGTCTTTTTTCTGTCTACCAACTGCTGTATGGTGTTTCACTCATTTGCCCATGGTCCTAGGCAGTGGTGACTTCTACCCAGATTTATTAATCCTTCATGAATACTGTAACCGAGTTTCTTCAGCCTTTCAATGTGAACTGAAGAGCAGTCTAGGAATCCAAGGAACCTTCAGACTGCTGAAGCATCCAGTCTTGTGGACTAAGCAGTTAACATGTTTTCCAACTCTTTAGCCTATATCCAGTTATGGGATTAAGGAACTTCCAGGTTCTGGGATGCAGTTCCCCAGTTTCTCCCATGTATACTATTCCAATAAATTCTCTTCATTATACATAAACATTCTATCAGATAGGTTCCTCCAGAGAACCCTAATAAATACAAATTTTGGGTTCTAAGAAGTAGTGGCTATAATGCAAAATGTTCCTTATAGCTTCATGAGTTCATGATTAAGCCTCATTCCTGATCCTGAGCTGGAAGAGCCTTTGGAAGGCATAGCCTTGAAGGAAGTGTGTCTCTGGGGGCTGAGATATGGGATTGCATAATTCACCCCATCTGCAGTTCTATCCAGCTCACTCTTGTTGCTTCTTCCCAGCTGATATGAAAAGCTGTGATGCCCTGTACTCTGTTCTCACCACCAACCCTGAACCTTCCCCTTGAACTGAAGCCAAATAACTCTTTCCTTATACATGTTGCCTCTAGTAAGGTGTTTTCTCCCAGCAATGAAAAGGTAACCGCTACACATTTTCAGTAGCAAAATCCTGATTTAAAACTTTAATCTTGCTTGCAAACTTTTCCTCTCTTAACTTCAGTTTTCCCATCTCTTTTTACTATTTTCTGCTGTAGTTCTAATAAGAGCAGTGAGTATGCTGAGTTGTCTTGCAATTCCCCCCCCCACAAGGAATTTGTCCAGTACTTTAAAAGTTGTCTTGTTGAAGTTCTCAGGGTACTGACTGAAAGCAGTCTTTTGTCAGATTATAACACAGACAACCTCTAGTCCCATTCTGACAAAGTTGTTTCCTTCTAAAAATGTCCAAACTCCTACTGGAATGGCTCCATTAAGTCCAAAGTTCTAGACTCTTCCACATTCCTCCTACAAATTGCAAATGACTGTTCAGCATATTTTCTGGTTTCTGATAGCAACAGCCTTACTTATGGGTACCACATTTCTATATCAGTTAATTTTCTTGTTGCTATGACCAAATATCCAATAAGAAGCAGTTTTATGAACAAAACGATTATTTCTTGCATGGAGTTTAAATGAGATACATTCTGTTAAAGCATGAAATACATGGCAAGAAGGAATGGAATGCCAGCTAGTCATTGCATTTAGTCAGGAAATAGAGAATACACAGAAAGTAAACTTGGCTATAAAAACTCCAGCCCCAACTCCACCACTGACTCTTTTCCTAAAACAAAGATCCATCTCCTAAAGATTCTATACCCTTTCCAAACTGCCTTACCTGCTTGAGGTGTTCAGACATATTAGCTTATATAGGTGACAGTTTATGTTCAAATCACAATGCTTTTAAAATTCATACTATCATGTGCTAAGAGATAATGATAGATTTTAAAAAAAATGATCAATTTTCTTAACTTAAAATTAAATTTCCTTCAGGAGCTCTACAATATTACTTTTTAGAAAAAAATCTATCAAAATTTCTTAGATTACAGGGAGTCAATTAAAAGTCAATTGAAAGTGCAGATTTAAGAAGCAAGATTTTTATCATAAATGATGATTATGTTCAAAGGAAATAGAAAATTTGTATGTGGAGGACAATTATGGTATGCTCCAGCAAGGACAACTGAATGAGGGTCATGAGTTGGCATTTAGAGGCAATAATCAGAAAATTCTTTAGGGCAGAGATATATATTTTCATTATGTATATAATGAAATAAATTTGAAATTCTCAAAATGGATAAGATTTTTAAACTCTTTAGAGAAGAAAGAACTGGCCGAAGGTTGAATTTTTAATGCATATAAACATTCATGTTTTAAAGAAAAAATCTTTCCCTGAAGGTCTGCGTTTTATCAACCATAAGAATTGAAATACTTTTTGCTGCTCATATTTTATTTTTACTATCCATTCTACCCCTAGAAGGTTAAAACATATTCACATCTTTTAATAATCCTACATCTTCCATAAAATATGACTTTCCTCAAGAGGATGGAATTTATGTGTTCCAAATAAAACTGTTTTCTTTAGAGTCAGATGCATTTTTAATGAACACAATTCAAAGATACTGAGAAAGACTAATCTGTCTCACTGTGTGTGTACATGTGCATACGCATAGACAAACTTTTATCAGCTTATTTCTTGTACCCACAGACTTTTGATTTGTCTACAGTGTGTATGAACTATACAAACACATAACTAGGAAAATAAATATCACATTGTGGAAATGTTAAGAATGAAATTTTCTTAAATTAAGAAAAAAACTTCAAATTATGAGCGTTGCATTCCGTAATGTTGACTGTTCATGTTTGCATGTGTTTGTGTGTAGGTGTGTGTATGCATGTTTATGTTTATGTGGGTACACGGGTATGAGAGTACAAATGTGTAGTTAGAGTTTCTTAAGTGCCATAAATCTTTTTGAGACAGGGTTTCTCAGTGGTCTGGATCCCATTCAAGTGGACTAGACTTGTCAATGATCTCAAAGGAACCTGTCTCTTTCACTTCTACCCAGAATTTGAATTCCTAGATCCCCCATCATGCCTAGCATTTTTACTTGGGTACTTATGATCAAATTTAAGTCCTCAGGCTTGCAAAGTAAGCACTCTACTGGATTATCTCGCTTCAATGGGGGGTGTAGTTTGATTGAATGTTCCCAGTAGATTCATAATTGTATTAAAGCTTTGCTCCAGGCTTCTGGCTGAAAGTGGTGTCACTGAGGCATGATGCTAGGCTCCAGCCTTAAGGTGTTTCTGGGGTGGATGTGAAATTCTAGCTATACATGTGCAAAGAACAGTCAGAGCTCAAGTCTGGAGTTCCTGCTGTTTGCTAGTTAGTTAGAATTGGAGTGTGCTGGCTGGAGGTGCTGGATGGGTTTCTCTCTCTGCTTGGTTCTGTGAAAGGGGGTCAGCCTCTTTCACCAATCTGGAACTTCCCCTGGATCTGTTACTTTAATAAATACTTTCCTCCAAAAACTCTGCTTGGTTGGAGATTCATCCCAGCAGCATGTGGCTGATTACAACAGACAGTGATGGGGGAGGGCTTGCCACTAATGAAGGAGGCATACAATAATGGCTGTTTGCCTCTGTCTCCATTTACCAAAAACAAGTGTCAATCAGTCATCGGCAAAGTCCAGTGCTTTTCAGAGTGCAAAGAGTCCTTTGCATAACACTCTTCCTTTAACCGTGAGAAAGCTTCTGACAGAATCCTGTGGATTTTTATTTCTCCACCTTCTGCCAATCATCTAGAACACATTCTGGTCTTGATCATGCAAACATGTCTCATAACTATATCTCAAATACATAATCTGTTTTATTAGATTACAAAATTTTAGAAGTAGTCTTATCTTCCAGGCAAAACTGTTATGTAGTCTGCTTTATGCTGGTATTTCTAACACTATTATAAAATAAACCAAAAGACATAAAAAACAGCAAGTCTGTATTGTGGTAATTGCTCATTCCAAAATGGAACATATTTGTCAGTTCTGTTAGGCTCTTCATAAAGCATACGTGATACACAGAGAAAATTGTGAGATGTAAACTTGAGTGCCTGTGCATTTGACCCCATTTGAGTTGGCCAACACTCTGCATTCCTCCAGCAGAGAAGTGAGAGGAGAATTGTAGAACTATAAAGGGGACCAGTTATTTTAAGACCATTAGCTAACACGTGGGTATAATTTGCAATAAACTTTTCTAAATCCCTTAGCTATGCAACTGTGACTTGGTCTTTGATTTAATAAAAGAAATAATCATCTGGCTCTGCATAGGGACACTCGAGTCTCCTTGTAATATATAAATGATTCAGGAAAAAGAAGAAACCAGATTCAGGGAAGTAATTTTTGTCTGTCTAAGCCATTTCAAGAATGTCATGAAACTCAAGAGGCTGCTGAAATGGCAGGCCTTGAAACGTGTAATTTGATTAAGACCCGATGTGTTTTTCTGAAGGTAAAAGATTCAGCTCTGAAGGAGAAAGAGAATAAAGACAAATTTTCAGGTGACACCAAAAATCCAATTACCTCTCTCTTGGTTTGTGTCTGCATTTTTCTTTTTGTGAGATGACTTCTGGATTGTCTTGTTCTCCAATTTCTGCCAGTGAAACGGAAGTTGTTCTCCAACATCAGCATATTATCAGGAAGGCTATGGATGGGGAATCAAATGAACTGCTTTCATGGACCAGTTAGTGCCAATTAGGTCTAATTACAGTTTTAAAGGAGAGAACCAAGGGAAAGCCAGACTAATTTTGTCTTGTAAAAGTAAATTAAAATATATCCAAAATTCATAAGAGTATTTCCATGCCTTTACACTTAATTTCAAATACATTACAATATTCTGAAATTGTCAGATGACATTAGAAAAGTCTATGTTTCTCTCTTTGCTTCTTTCTGAATTAAAATTATAAGTAATCTAGTGTTTCTGATAGTCAAGTTTCTTGGCTTTAGAAATCATTATACAGATATACTGTAAAGAATTATATGTGATTCCTTATTATAGTTGATTATTATATTAAGTTACTTTACAGAAAAAAAAAACTGTTTTTCTTTGAGTGCTTTCTCTCTAAATTTTCTATAGTGCTCAGAATAGAAAACAAATAGTTCCTAGTGGAAGAATATTAAATACTGACTTGTTAGCTACAGGAAATTTGATTGCATGTTAAGAGAATTTAAATTGCAAAAACTTGAAAAAGATCATTTTTGACAACTTTCTCTGCTTTTTTCTCTTTTGAGTTATCCTAGTTGATACAGGACACATTAAATGAAACTTTATTTTTTTCATATCCTTGATAGTTCTATTTTTCTCTTATGCCCTTAAAAATTAAATCATTAAAAGTATTCACAAAACTCTCATATTTCCTCATGCTACTCTAGAAAAAAATAGGGCAATAAGAGCAACTTTTTGAAACAATTTTCTAATAATATTAATAAATACTTATTTATCCTCACTCTTGCCCAGCATGACCTGGTATTCACTATGTAGTTTCAGTGTGCCCTTAACTCATGGCAATCTTCCTATTTCTGCCTTCAGAATGCTGGGATTAAGGATGTTCACCACCATGCATGACTGACATGTTGTTTTAAGTAATAAAGGTATACAGGTAACTCAGGAAAAATTACACTTTTAGTGATGAGTGAACTCACAGACCCCAAACATTCTGTGCACACTTCTGTGAATCAGTTCCCGAAGGCCAGGTCTGCTTTTGATCTCTTTATTTGAAAATAACATAGTATTGCATTTAGCCACACTCAGTTAACATGAATTAGTCAAAGTGCTATGTGAATGAGCTATTTATGAGATATGTACAAATGTAGACTGTATTAATCTAAGTATGATGGTTTCATGTAGGTGTCCCCTACAGACAAATGTATTCTGAATGCTTGATCTGCAGCTGATGGCATTTTTGTAATTAGAACCTTGTTGGAGGTATTTTGGTGGACATGGGTTCATGGGGGTTATAGCCAGCTTCTCTTGCCAGTGTTTGGCCCACTCTCCTGTTGCTGTTGTGCACCTATGCTGGCCCAAGAGGTGATATGCCCCTCTGCTCATGCCATTATTTTTCCTGCCATGATGGAGCTTCCCCACAAGTCTATATGCCAAAAGAAACCCATTCCTCCCATCAACCATGTTTGGTTGGATTCTTTGTTGCAGCAATATGACGGTTGACTACAATAGATTTAGTACCAGAAAATGGGATCTGTCATAGCTGCTAGAACCCTGATTCTGTAGTTTTGGCCTTTTGGAGCTGATTTTCAAGAGGAATGTGGAAAGATTTGAAACCCTGGCCTAAGGGCTGCCTTACAGTGCTATAAGTACAGCTTGATGGACTATTCTGGTCATAGACTATGGGATAGCATATGACGGTGAGAAGAAAACTTTGTCAGGACTGTGCTCAAAACAGTTTGTGTGATAGGCTTTCAGAGTTCTGCCTGCCAGTGTCCTAAGAACTTGTGTAGGGTTGTGTTGTGTAGAAATGGACTGGTTTGAGCAGATGGAGATAGCACAGAAGGAGAGGAAGAGTTTGGGCTGATCCAGCTATCTTTTTAGTTGCCATTGTTTGAAAGATTACAACCATTGAGTTTGGGCCAGCTGATCTGCATTGGGAGAATAGGAAGAATGCAGACTCTTTTGAAATAAGGTGCCTTAATGTTGAAGGAAATATCCTGCTCTTCAAAATTGGCTTTATTCCCCCTTGGATTAACAGTTGGTAGCCAGCCTGGTACTATGGAATATAACAAACGCAGGAAGAGAGGGACATTGGATGTACAGCAAGGTTTTGGCCATGGGCAGTGTGAAGCAGGTGTGTTGGATTCCTGTGTGGAGGGCTGATGGAGCCATGAGGATGAACCATTTGCAGTGGAGACCCAGTGAATGCCAGGACTATGGGATGGCTGCTTGTCAATTATTTTCCCCCAGGGAAGCCTTTGGTCACTGCAGAGACTGTCATTTTTTTCCCCTCCATGGATGCTGGTCAGAGGAGACAGGCCTGCTGCAGGCAGCAGCGGGTTTCCCAGCCTCTGCATTTGGTCTGTGGCCAATCTGGAAGGAAGCAGGGAGGTTCTGCAGATCAGGGAAGGGTGCAAGCCAGTGAGATATGAGAGAAAAACTCTCAGGACACAGCCACTGTGTGTGGGATGGGCATATGTCTTTATTTTATGTGGAGAGGTGATATTTATAGAGAGGAGAAGCCAGGAGAATTAAGGGAAAGGGAGAGCAAGGGGATTGGTTAAGGCAGGGTGGTGAGTGGGCACCTCAAGAGTGGATAGGTGAGGGCAGGTAACCTGTGAATGCCTAATTTGCATAAACTGAGTGGCGGGAAGTATAATTATAGACATGGATTTGATGGTGATGGTTGCAGAGACATTTGTCACCTGGAGCTGTCACCTATTGTCAGCCCTGCTGGGGTGAGAATGCAGGATTCACTGTGGCTTGCTTAGGGAACCAGGAGGTTTAGGGTTAAGGATGGAAGGTGGGAAGTTCCTACCAGAATCTCAGTGCCGAGACTACCTGGGGCTTCATCCTGTCTCAACTTCCCTTAATCCCATATCCTCTGTGCACTTTTAGCAAAGTCCCACAGCTGCTAAGGTGAACTACTGGCACAGGATGAAGTCTTCCTGGACTGTGAGTACCTGACCTGGAGGGGTGGAATGGGACCTCCAAGAGAATTTTTACTAATTAGAATTATTGGAATTGAAGATAGAGCTTGATGTTGCCCTGTTTCTTTTAAATATTGTATTAGTTCAATCTTCTTTGCTAATGTCCAGTTCCATCATGTGCAGTGTGAATATTCTGTGACATTATGCCATTATGTTTTTATTTTTTGCATTACAGCTCAGGTAAAAGACCCCTCCTGGACTATAGTGTTGTTTGAACATCTCTGGGATTCACAAAAAAAGGGGGGGGGAGGAATTATAAAGTTATCCTGAATGCATTGCTTTTTATGTCATATATGTTATCAGTTTATGGGGGCCAGGGCGGAATATGATGGTTGGATTCAGGTGACATCCATCGTCATCATCAGCCACATGCCACTGGGATGAATCTCCAAACCAGGAACAGTTATCAGAGGAAAGGATTTATTGAAGCTACAGATCCAGGGGAAGCTCCATAATGGTGAAAGAGGCTGGTCCTCTTTTCCCAGTCCAAACAGAGAGGGAAAGACCAAAACACCACACACCACATACAAAGCAGCAGCAAACAGGTAGGAGGGAAAAGAAAGATTTCCTTCCCTATTATATAGCCCTAGGGTGGGGGTCTTGCAACCCTTTCCCAGACTTGTCAACTTCCTAGATCTCTGGAATTTTCCTTCCTGCATTGCCTTCCCAAGAGGGTATGTTTGTTTCTGGTTTTGCTGAGCCTCCTTACATCCTTCCCCATACTGAATGTGCTGCCTCCCTGTGAACAAACTGAGAGATGCACCCTAGATTCCTAAATGGGTCAAGATGTCCACAAATCTTAAATTCAGGTGTATCATATAAACTTAAGATTCTACAACCATCCAAAACAGTACCACCAGCATGGTTCAAATGCATATTGACATCTCACATTCATACCACAATGCAGGGCAAAAGAAAGATTGCAAGGTTCATGAAGCTCATTAGAATTATCTTAACCTATAATTTTCACATGGAGTTAGTGGTTGTGATGGTTAATTTAATTTCTCATTTCTCAACTTGATCATATCAGGAATATGAGGCTGGGGTGATGGCTCAGTGATAGAAAGCACTTACTTGCAAAGTCTGTTGGCCCAAGTTCAATCCCCCAGTACCCACATAAAACCAGATGCACAGTGTGGTGCATAGGTAACTTTTAGCAGCAAGAAGATATGTCTTATGCATTCATTCTTATTTTCTTTGTCTCTGTCTCTTTCTTTTTTTCTCTCTCATAAATAAAAATATTTTTAAGAAGAATAAGGGAGGATACATGCCATTTGGCACGTGAGGCATGTGAGTGTGAGTGTTTTCAAGAGAGGTTAACTGAGGGCAGACAGTGGGTAGACTTTCCGATGGCAAACTATATATAAGGAAGTTACAGAAAATACAGTATTTATTGCCTGGATCTCCTTGCTACTTTTTTTTTTAATGAATACACCTTCTCTGTGACTTCTATTCTTTACAGACACCTTTGCTTCAGCCTGCTGATTTGAACTGAAGACCAGAAAAATCTCAAATATTTCAGTTTTTCAGGCCAGACTGGAACTGCAGAGATATCTAGTCTTGAGAACTGAGCAGCGACTATTTTGCTGACAGGTATCTTTGGACTTCTCAGCCCATATTATGTAAATCAATTTAACAATTCTTTTTTATCATATAAATTCATTCAAACCATTCTGTTCCTTTAGTGAACCCTAACTAATACCCTCATGTTCACACATAAATCCATTAAACTACTTGATAAAACAAATGATATAATAAATGTTCCTGTGTCTTGTGCTAACACTTCTTTTTACCCTGATTGGTATTAAAATAATATCCACTCACCAATTTCTGGCTTTATGCTCACAGCCTTATATTGTTCCATTAATCTCTTACTCCCATTTCTAGAATCATATCACTAAGAGGTTAAGCATATGTGCTATTTCTATAGTCTAATTATATTTTAAGCCTTGACTTTTTTGCTTTCTCTTAGTTACAATAAAGTCATTCTGGTTCAAAGCTGAATTTAAAATCATGTTTCTAGTTTAGAATATGATAATATCTCAAAAGTATATCAGGAGCTGAATTGTTAATTGGAAATAATATATTTTATATGAATAAATATTAATAAGGACAATAGTGTTATTTTGTATCTTCTATAGACTCCTAAATTTTATGCTGAAAAGTATTTTCTTATGTAATTATGTATCTTTTCTCAATTGAAAGTACTAAAGCCAACTAAAAATAACTGATTGGAAGATGGAAAGACCTTCCAATGATCACCCCCCCCCCAAATACTTTGGTAAATAATGATTATTTTACCCAAATTGTGCTTATAATGGAGCAGAACATATTTAAAATGATTTATATGTTTTAGTTAATTTACAAGTAACTCTTAGGCCAGATCCTTTATACTTTATGTTTTAACCAAGTTTTGAGAGATATTTGGAAGCTTAATAACCTTTATCCAGATCATTAGGCCAGAAAGTTTCTGAGTTTAGACTAACTCTCATTCTTGATAGACCGAGAATTTATGGGTTAATTAACACCACTTCTCTCAAAATAAATTAAAAAACTTGTGGAAATATTGCTCTGGCATATATTTGGGGAGAGAGACAGTAGGTTCCTTAAATAATTTTCTCTGTGAAATTATTCTAAAGCAAATGGACTAAATGAATAAAATGAAATTTGTACTGGCCTCGTGGGCCACTGGCTAAATGCATCTTTGTCCTCTGTTTCATTGCTGTCCACCTCAGCACTTTGAGTCTCTAGGGCACATTGTTGGTCTTAATCATAAATTGAAAACGAGAAGCAGAATAATTAAAGACCAAACTGTAATTATGAGCCAGATCTAAAGGGAGAAAAACTAGCATTGAGTATAGCCCTTCAGTTTCTTATTAGTGCATTTAGGATTAAGTATAAACAGCCTTGTTAAACCCAATTAAATAGTTCATCAGAGAGAGTTTTCTCATTAGCACAGGCTGAGTGACTTGACTTTTAGAACCATAAGGCTGGTTATGTATGAACATTTCCAATGTTAGTCTTCTAAGATTTTATATATACATATATATATATATATATATATATATATATATATATATATATATATATATATATATATATATGACAATTATCACAGTGCTATGTAGCAGTCATCATTGAAAGAAACTTTGGTCTCTACAGTTTTCGATATATTTTCAGAAATGTCCTATCTCAAGGAAAAATAGAGATAATTAAAAACATTTAACATATTGAAAATAAGAGTTTCCATTATATCCTCAAATAGCTTAATTTGAAGTAAAGTTAAAATATAAAGATCCTCAACAAAAATATTATTCACAACTGAATGGAATTAATTCAGTGGAATTTCCACTATTTTGTATTAAGACTGACCATTTTTGTAAGTTCAAAAATATTTGGGTATAATACAATGTCAAATCAATACAGTAGTTTCCCTTTTTTCGTCTTTTATATCTTTTTTCCTTTATGCTTATTTATTTCATAGTAATAAGATTGACCTTTTTCACATATTTTCTTAGTTAAAAAACTTGGAAGCCACTATTTTTCAACATCTGTTAAAACATATGGAAAGGTATTTTGGCAAATGTATATTTCAGATCATGTTAAATTAAATTTGAAGTTTCTAGAATTCAGTATGCTCCATCTGCATAAAAATATACATGGGCTCTATTCAGAGCTGATAATGAAAATATATGTTAATATTATTTTCTCATATGGCTACTATATGATTTTCTTCCTTATTTGAATTGTTTAGTAGCAGTATTGAAGCTTAAGGCTGTTTCAAGACGCTAAAAATGTTTCTTGTTATGTTTTTAATAGAATTTAGGAAATAAAAGCTTTCAATGTAAAATGTATCTATACTTAATTTTGTTAGAGACCATTGGCTTCTTGTAGTTGATGAATGAAATTGATTCCCAAATCTCACAAGAAATTGATGAAGGTGTTTGCAATGATCTGTGAAATCAACTAGATTTTCTTCCAAATTCACTCTGAGAAACTAGGAGAAGATACTCCATTTTTACATCACCGATAAGATTACTTTCTTTCCCCAAGTATATTTAAAAATATGGGTAAATTATATTTTTAGCATGTGCTAATATATCATAAAATGTTTAAATTTAAAAGCTGCATATATTATCTTATTTTAAAAATATTTCTTGATAAGAATATTTTCTAGCTGATAAAAGTTGATAGCAATTTACATTTCCTTATTATACACAATTCAGACATTCTAAGTAGTGAGTACAATACTGGAGGAAAAACATGAAGCATAAGTAACTAATTTGACTTCTTGATATGAGAGTTCTCAATGTGCATGGACAAGGCTATACCATATCATTTAATTTTCTGCTAGATGTAAACTTGCTAGTTTTTAACCACCATAATAAACTCAAATGTCATATATCCAATATTTTAAACTAAAATTCATAAGCAAATGAGGTTTAGTTGCATATTTTAATTGATTTATTTTGTATGTGGAAAAATAAAAGTTGTGGTGGTTTGAATTTCAGGGCTTGTAATCGGATGATGTGGTCCCTGATTGGTGGTAATTTGATAGACGGAGCCATGCTGGAGAAGGTGTTCTCGAAGGGTGTTATAGTCCAGGTTACCCCTTGCCAGAGTTTAGCTCACATTCTTATGCTGACAGCTGTTGAGGTAAAAAGTGAATGTCTAGCCTCTGCTCTACCATTCTTTTCTTGTGATGATGAAATTTCCCCTCTACATTGTAAATTGAAATATACTCTTTCCTCCCCTCAACTGCATTTATTTGTTCAGGTGTTATATCCCAGCATCAGGAAGGTTGTAAGGTATGAAAGTGACTGAGACCACTCTGAAAGTAAGGGAAAGCTTTATTCTGAGAAAGAACATGAACTGCAGGGCAGTCTCAACAGGGTGGAGAAAGTCACCTGAAATGGGGGAACAGACTTTGAGATTGCAAGGGTATACTGGGGGTACCCAGGTAGTAATGTAGTTTTCAGGATGGGGGAAGAACATCTCTCTGGCCAAACAAAGATAAAGGTGTTGGAGGGTTGCAATTCTTCTGGAACAGGTTCCAGGGTTTCTGTCATGGGAGACTGAGAGAACTCATTTTGGGACCTGAGTTCTGACCTAACAGAGGTAATGACCACAGAAAATTGTTACTGGATGAATAGAGTCATTACTTCTAGAAACTTGAATGTGTGGCTTTTGATCTTTTGGAACTGATTTTTAGGAGGAATCTGGGATGATTTGAAACCTTGCACTAAGAGTTGCCTTGCAGTTCAGTAAGCTCGATGACCATTCTGGTAAGAATTTGAAAGATCTAAATGCAGAAATAACTTCAGACTGTGGAGGATTGTCTTATGTTGGGTAGAAAAACTATTAGGAATTGACGAGAAGCAATTGGTATGAGAGGGTGGCTGTGCTTCCCCACTGATAATTTAAACAAACTTGAATTTGAAAGTAATGGACTGGTTTCTTTAGTGGGAAAAAAACAGATGTATCACACACACACACACACACACACACACACACACACACAGATGAAAGTTTTGGGGCACAGAATGTGGCCTAGTTTAACTGAAATTGTTAAGAAATTACTACCACTGAGGGGTTGGGCCAAATGATCTATATTGGGACAGTAGAGGAATGCTAACTCTTTTGAAAGAATAGAGCTTGATAAAGGAATCTTGAATAAATTTCCTTCTCCTGAATGTTAACTTTAATCTCCCCCGGATTAACACATTTTTTCAGTTTCACTCATCCATCTGGTATTGATTTGGGGAAGTGAAAAGGCAGGATTGGAAAGTGTCATTAGATGGCCAGGGGTGACGGTGCACACCTTTAATCCTAGTATTTTGGAGGCCAAAGTAGGATGATCACTGTGTGTTTGAGGCCAGTTTGAGACTACATAGTGAATTTCAGGTCAGCATGGGCTATAATGAGACCCTACCTCAAAAAAAAAAAAAAATGAGGGTGGGATGGGGTGGGGTCATTAGATTTGTAGTTCAGTTATTTTGTATATGGCCACTGTGATGTGAGGTGGACATTGTTGGAATACCTGCATGGAGCCCTGGTGGGGCCATGACATGACACTTGGGTATCAGTGGTAAACACAGGATTTTAGAGACATAAGGAATTTGGGCCAAAAAGAAGTGTTGGCTCTTGATGGATTTTCCCCCCAGGCTATAAGCAACACAGCTGGAGGGTCAGAATTGGGAACTCAGAGATTTTTATCACTTGTCCAAAATGCTGGGTATGGAGCTGCAAAAATAATCGTTTGCCTTGCTTATTTCAAAGTTTGTCCTTGGTCCTTGCTATATATTCTTCATACAACTTACTCCTATAATTAGGTAAAATAATTTTTGTTTTTTATTTTACAGACTGAGATTTAAGAGATTGTTTCAGATGGGTCTTTGCAGTTTTAAACAGTGTTGGAATGGTAGAGACTATGGGAACTTTTGAAGTTGGACTGAATGCATTTTTGCATCATGACATTATAGTCAGAGAGGGGTGTGGTGGTTTCAATCAGATGTCCCCCACAGGTTCATGTGTTTTGAATGCCTGATCTCCAAGTGTGGCAATTTGGGAGGTAGAACCTTGTTGGAGGAGGTGCGCTGAAGTTGACTTTGAGGTGATAGAGCCCAGTGCCTACCTGTCCACATATTATTCTCTTACTGTTCTCTGTCACATGCTGTGGCAAGATAAGATGCCTAGTCTCTGCTTTACCATCCGTTCTAAACCATCATTCAGATTCCCATTGAGACTTAGGCAAAAATAAATGCTTTCTACTTATCAGCTTCTTTTGGTTAGATTGTCCCAGCTATCTTCAAACCATATTAAAACTACATTACCAAATATATATTTTTCCCCACATATATTGTCAATAATTAAATACATTGTATGAGCAAGTCTTGTGATGGTACCCCCATTTTCCTCTTCTCTGTCCCCAACCTGCTGGGGGACCTTTTCAGTGGGCTTGCTGGACAAGTCCATGGGAGAGGGGATTATTGTTTGTAGGAGAGGTAGCCATATTTTTTTTTCTTTTCTTTGTGCGTTGTTACTGAGGAGGGCAATGACTCTGTATATTCTCCCCAACCATGATTCTTACAATTTTTCCACCCACTCTTCCACTCAGATCCCTGAGTCATGGTTGGTGAGTTTTAGGTTTGCTTTCCTG
Source organism: Zapus hudsonius (assembly GCA_004024765.1). Lineage (NCBI taxonomy): Eukaryota > Metazoa > Chordata > Mammalia > Rodentia > Dipodidae > Zapus > Zapus hudsonius. Next base: position 5,020 of record PVHP010018316.1, on the reverse strand, counting down.
TTGAGTTCCTAAGAGTCTCTGGATTTCTGCTTTGGATTTTGTTGGATATCCTCAGTATCTGTTTCCGCTATCCTTTTACAGATTATCTGATTTATGGAGGTTGGACTCTTGCTTATCTCTCAACTTCTTCAAATTTTTTTTGTTCTATATAATAAGGTAGGGGTGTTTCATATCCTGACTGGGTGACAGTCAACATCACAGGTCCTATTGGTGGGATTGGGTTGTCCACAGTTCTTGCTGCCTTCTGAAACATGCAAACAGAATCTCCAGCAGAGAGTGAGATTAGTATAGGTAAATGAGACAAACATTGTTAGTTTAGTGAAATTCTAGTGGGTATAGCCTCTCTGTAGATCTCTGGTTAGTGGGAGTTTCCCCTTGGAATCCAGGTTCTTGGTCCTCATAAGGGTTTACCATGGATCCCAGTTCCATTTAATGGTTACTTGCCACTGAGTGGATCTTTTAGGCAATTAGCAAGCCATTGATTACCCACCTAGGTGTAGCTCCACTACTGCATAGATGAGTACTTCTTGACTTTCTGGTCTCTGCCATATATCAGTGTCTTCAGCATTCTCATAGGATCATTCAGTTTTTTTATATCAGTGACCTCTGCTTCCTTGGAATATCATTGGCCAATTTCCCCTGGCTGCTTGTGTAAGGTCATCCAGCACTACACATGCTACCATCTAGGGGGTGGTTACCATTCTGTATCAAGCAAGGTCTCTTGGTGTTGTGTGGCAACAGTCTGTGGTATCTTAAACAATAAGGTCTTACCTTTTCCCTAAGGTGTGTATTCAAGAGTTTTGACATAAACTTATCTTGTTTTGGGGACCTTGTGGGTCTGTTTGATCAACAACTCAGTGTAGGATGTAACCAATGACTGGAATAGGTAATTACAGGCCCAAACAGTTTGTCTTGGTCTTAGGATACCTTCTACCCTATTCAGGGCCCCTTTTACCAGATGATGCCCACAGCTTCCTTGAGAGATCAATGTATGAAAAGAAGAATTTTATGGTACCATTCATTATTGGTTTACAGTGGTATAGAAGTGTTCCTGACCTCCCCTTCCTCCCTGCCCATTCCTTCCATTCCCTTTTATAGTCTTTCAAATCAACTTTCTGGTTTGCTTACAGTTCAAGCTTAACCTGGTTAGGAACCACATATGAGGGAGAATATGCTGTTTTTTAGTTCTATTTTGGGGGTATATTATAATCAACTTATTGTCAAAGAGCCAAATAAGATTAACATTTATTAAAGTCAATGAGAGTCATGATTATCCATTATTTTTATATTGCTGGGACAAATCACCCATGTAGAACCCACCTGGGGAAGGAAATGGTATACTTTTGGCTTAAGGCTTTGCAGGGAAGTTGATCATGGCTGGAAACCACATGGCAGGAAAAGGAAGCCAGCTCCCATTGGCAAGAGTATAAATAAAGAGTTAGTAGAAAGAGAGAGAACAGAGAGTGGAGACGAGTAATTACACATCACCTACTAAAGGCTCCAATCATTCTTGCACACTGTGACCAACAAAAGGATAAGCATTCAAATGTAAGGGTCTAAAGAGAACATCTTACATTCTACCCACCAGATCCTGGGTGCCCCTTTGTAAGTATTTTCACCTTGCAATATGTAGCTGAGATTCCATTCTTAAAATGGGAAAGAGATTCTGATGGGATTGAGATGAAAATCATTGATGTTGGGGATTCATTTTATATGTCCAGAACACTGATAGCAAACTGTGCTTCTGAAGTTCATCTGCCTTTAGGAATAAATGGTGATTTCTTGTTCAGACGATATTGTAAAAGTCCATGAACAAACAGGTCATGGTCTTCTTCACTTAGGGAAACTGAGCAAAGTATGAGAAAGCTTGAGAATATAGTTGAGATATTCTTTGTACATAAAAGTGAAAAGTTTCAGATATATTGGAAAATCACATGAAAGCTAAAATTTTGAAAGCACTGCTAATTGGTGGCCAGATTTGAATGGCATTATCTCAAACCATAACTAACCTGAAGAATCAATTCAGAAAACAATTGAAAATTTTTATGCTGACCAAGAGAACAGTTATTGAATGAATTAATTATGTGAAGCTAGTGGAAAATTCTCATCCTTCTCTTTTTGAAAGTGCTTTATCTTAGTATTATTAATTATGTCAGACAACATTTTCCTTTAGCATTATCTCTAGCCTCTCTTTTATGGTATTTATTAATCATAGTTTTGGTCTTGACTTGGGGATAATTTGGTCAAAGTCCTAATGCTGAAGTGTTCCTTAATCATTTCTTGTTTCCTCTTATTAGCTGCTGCTTTACATAAGAGATCACTGAGTACCAATTCATTTCACACAGAAAGGTCAAATTTATCTAAAAATAACAAACTTACTCTCTTTCATTTCCTGTTATTAATGTAAGATCTAAAATTATGTGAGATAATACATGTCTTCCAAGAATTTCACTGGCTCCCACATAATTATTTTAGAAACTATAGGAATTATGACAAAAATAGTATGTACTTTCTTACGTAGTTGATTGTACAAATCCCTTACAATTTATATGGTGATGTTCTACTCTCTTATGACTGTGTTTAAGGATAGAGCATTTAGAAGTCAATTAGGCTTAAAAGGGTTCATAAAAATGACATGCTAACCTGGAGGGCTGATATCCCTTAAAAGAATAAGAAAAATGCCTCTGTTTCTTGTTCCTTTCCTCTGTTCATGCACAGGCAATAAGGAAAGAAAATATAAACACTAAACAGGAAAGATGGCAGGGAAGAACCTTTACAACAAAATGAATTACTAATATTTTGAACACATATTTCAGTCTCAATAAACAAGAGAAATCAACTTTTGCTGTCTAAGAAATTTTATTGTGGCAACCTGAGTGGATTCATACTTGCTTATTTTGTAAGCCATTAAAGCATATAAGACTAAATATAGTACATTTTATTAACACCTTACTTTCTTTATGTTTCCTCCCAATTAAGTGGAAATTATTATGATTCTTATACCCACAACCAGACCCTGGAGAGCAAACCCAGCACTGGAAGGCTTGGTATATATGGCTTATTATACAGTTTTAGGCAATTTAGTTCATCTGAATTGACTTATTTTTATTCATAAAAATAAAGCAAAAAATGAATATTTGAGCATGTCTTATATGGCTTTTATAATATTTTTGCAGAAAATTTTGCTAGAAATATTTAAAATTTTAAGATGGCTGTTCTATATTTTAATGAAAGAAATAATTCCAAAAAATTCAGGTTTGTAAGTTATTATTTTTCTCAGTTATGAAATTGTGCTACAGGTACAAAAATTAGCACCAGAAGGGATGTAATTTAAATTATATAAGGAAGTATATTAGAAATGAATTGCAATATTAGCAATTTTTATTTTTTTATTTGCAAGAAGATAAAAGAGAGAGAAAGAGAGAGAGAGAGAGAGAGAGAGAGAGAGAGAGAGAGAGAGAGAGAGAGAGAGAGAGAGAGAGAAAGCGAGCTCTCCAGGGTCTATTGCTGCTGCAAATGAACTCCAAATGCATGTGCTACTTTATGTATCTAGCTTTATGCAGGCACTGGAGAATTGAACCTGAGTTGTCTGGTGTTGTAATTGGGCACCTTTAAAAGCTGATCCATCCCCCCATTCAAATATTAGAAATTTTAATTAATTATCAGAATGGAGAAACTGTGGGGAAAAAGAGGCAGGCATATAACAAACAACATTTGATGTTTCTTGCAGTCTCTCTTTATTTAATCCTTTCATCATTGACTCTAAAGTTTTAAAATTTTTGTATCTGGAATTATAAGAAATTATAATACATGGATCTTAGATGTTTTGCTTTCCTCTTTTTCTTCCTAAGAATTATGACAACTAGAATAATCACTTGTTTGCTTTCCTAATAGGCCTTCATTCAGACCTGACTTGGTTCATCACTGTTGAAAAAGAATTCAGAAAAGACATAGTAGAGTGGAAAAGACATGTGGAAGTTTTATTACAAGGCAAATTGCACATTCATTCTCAAGCCTGAGTGTTCAATGGCCACAGACACCACAGCTAAAGAAATAACTCTCAAGTGGGTCAGTGGGCAGTTACAAAGAGACCACAGTGCCAACCAACAGTTTAGGTATACTTTCTACTACTTGAGTTTGCTCAACAGATGACTTTTCTGTGGTGCATTTTCCTGCCCAGATGATGGGCAATTCCATTTGGGAGTGGAGGGTTCTTTTATTTTTTAACCAGAAAGCTGTGGCTTGATAATAGTCTTGTTAATTTTTTAGTCTGTTTAGAATGTCATTCTACTCTGCACTCAAGTCTTCTCTATCCAGTATCAGAGATAAACATAGATCCTGTAATTTTGACTGGTTAAGTAAATTCTAAAGTTTCAGTTTCTAATTTTACAAATTGCTAATTATTAGTCAAGGGTCCAGCCACAATGACCTCATATTCAGTTAATATCTAATTAGATACCTAGCAAACTTTCCTCAACAGTTAAGTCCTTAAAATCATGTAGAAAATGGGCTTTGAATTGGTCAGGCTATTTTTGTTGAAATGTGTTGTAGAATGGTTGGCACTCTTGCTGAGTTTCAGGCATCTGAGGACAACCAAAGCTACCCAATCTTTGGACTAAAACTGCCAGAGGGTCTTTTCTGGATGTATAAATGTCAATTATAAGCAGTAGGAGACAACATTTAAGTATCCCTGGGTCAAATGCTAAGATCACTAGGAAGATAATAGTACACATAACAATTTCTACAATGAAAATACTGAGAATCCATTCCAAAGATATTCACTAAAAGGAGTGGTGGTTTCTCCCATACATTTAATTTGAGTTTCAGACAATACAAAGCAGTCGAGATTTTAGTGAAATTTATCAGGACTATTCATAGAGCAATTAATGTTAATCAATTGACATTCTTTAGTCATATAGATGGAATAAAAATGGAAGATAGATACTAATAAAACACTCTTGTATGGTAATGTTATAGCATAGAGAAATTAGAAGAATGATCTAAAGATTTTTATATTGGA
>PVHP010018315.1:0-33349 GCA_004024765.1 Zapus hudsonius | reverse complement strand
CGGAAAGATTGTGAGAGCCGTGGTGGGGGAGACTGTCCGGAGGCATGGCACCCATCAGTAACAACACACTTGGGCCAGGAAGACCGGGATGAGTACTAAGATATACAGGATCCCTTGCCACAAGGACTAATACAGACAGCCCACGAAGGAGGATATACAGCTGATCAGGGATGGGGAGGGGGGGAATTGGGGAATTCGGGATAACAACGCATGGTTTGCCCACTAAATAATGTAACTCATTATGGACAATAAATACTAAATTAAAAAAAAAGAGCAATTAGACACCTAGAACCCATTCCCAGGCTATGCAACCAGGTAATCACTCTTTGCTACTGTAAATAGGAAGTTTACATGCTTAGCCTCTGGACATAATGAAGCAGAGACCTGTGGAATTGGTCACAGTTGAGAGGGGGTATGAAACACCTTTCAGATCCCTGGAGGATTACCCAGTCTACATAGTGAGAGTGAGACAGTCAGTCTCTCTCACCAGCTCTGCTCCCAGACATCAGGTTTAGATTCTCTTAGCAGGATATAGAACTTGGGAGGAATCTTCCAAAGGGAATGTTTCCCGCAGATGCTGATACTTGGAAAATACAAAGGAAGCAAGCATTCTTGATCTGCCAAGGAATCATCTCACGACACGGCTCTGCAGTTGAACAGTTCCCCACACAAGACCAGCTTCCAACAGGTGAGTGTGCTTCCCTCTGAAGCACCAGAGAAGCAAGGACCATCACAGTGGAAAACCACCATGAAACACAGTGGCAAAAGAATTAAAATCTGAAAAATAGAAGATGTAACATTTAAGAAACAAAATACAAGCCGGGTGTGGTGGCACACACCTTTAATCCCAGGACTCGGAGGAAGAGGTAGGAGGATCGCCATGGGTTCGAGGCCACCCTGAGACTACATAGTGAATTCCAGGTCAACCTGGACTAGAGCGAGACCCTACCTCAAAAAACCAAAAAAAAAAAAAAAAAAAAAAAAAAAAAAAAAAAAAAAAAAAAAAAAAAAAAAAAAAAAAAAGAAAGAAAGAAAGAAAGAAAAAAAATACATTTTTCTAATAATGTAATTATTATCATTTGATAAAACAAGATATCCAATCATAGAATAAGATACAGTAAGGTACATTCTCTGTGCAACTCTGTTGCCCTACCACACTCAAAAGTTTCAATAAATATTTCAATCGAAATTGCCATTGATAAAGAATCCAGCCTCCTCAATTTATCCTAAGGCTCTACTGGCTTGTTTCGTGCATCTTTTTTTGGCCTCTCCTGTGTCATTCCCACCCTCTCTTCCAGCACCATTGGCCTTCTCTTAGTTTCTCTAAAGCCACAAGCTCTTCCTCCGCTAACAGCACCTTGTATACATTCCTCTTTCTGCCTACACTTCTTCCCTTTGCTTGGCAGGCTGCTGCCAGCTCAGGCTTTAGCCTGCAGATCTCCTCCTATGGAGACCTTCCCTGTCTACCGGGCCGGGGGCTGCGGTGGGCGCCTCTTCCCATCAGGTCCATCTCAGCCCTACACTTGCTTTCACCATGGCAATTACCGCCACCCACAGTAATTGCATTTTTTGCTTTGTTGACATTTTTGGTCTGTGTTTCACTTCATAGGGGAAGAAGGATCAGAGACTGAGTCCATCAGAGAACAGGGTCCCCAATGAATAAAGAAGCATCCAAGCGCTATGGTCCAGAGAATTTTTGCACTGCCTTCTAAGCTCTGCTTCCTTCAGATTGCTATTTAACTTTTATAACTCAATTTTGTTACCTATAAAATGAGGATATAACTGGCCCAAACAAATTATATAACATGTGTGAGGAAAAGGATGTAATAATAATTAAGAGAGAAAGCAATATGCCTTACAGGTTGTAAGGAGCTAAGTGTCATTGATATTAAAACTTCCTCATACCCGTTCCAGAGAACTCTGAAGCCACCTTTCTGTCTACTGTGTATTCACTATATTAGAATGATAATGAGCCTCACTCTTTCTCTTTGAGACAGGGCCTTGCTATATAGTCCAGGCTGACCTTAAACTCACCATGTAGTTAAGGCTAGACTCAAACCATGATCCTCCTGTGCACCTCCAGCGTACCAACACACCCAGCCTTTTCACTTTTAATCATGGATTTAGAATGTAGAAATACATATTAATCAAAGTGAAGGTTCTTGAACTTCAAATATCGTCAACCTTGGTAAATTAGCTTGTCTGTAAAGGGTAATTTCAGGTTAAAATGAAAAGCTATTCCACTGAAGTTTAGCTGATAATTGGGAAGAATTAATTGAAGTTAGTAAAGAATTCTTACTTAATGAGTTTCATCAATATGGTGCAATGCTTTACTTGTCTTATTAATTGGTGAGGCTCAGAAGCTGGGACGGTCTCATTAGGGATCATTTAGGCCTCCTGCAAAGGCGCTGAGAGGCTTCAAGTTCCCACCATGGCAGTGGCTCTTCAGCCCTGAGGAGCAGTGGTTATCAATTCGGCTCCCATCAAAGTTACTGGAAGATTTTCAGCACTTTGACTGTTCCAGTGTTTCCAGTTCTGAAGATGTGACAATGTCCAGGTCATGCTTATGCTGCTGGTGTGAACGAAGGCCTCACCAGAACACCCAAGAGCTGAGGGTGAGCATGGGGTGTCGGCTAGGATCAGTCCATCCTACCAGGTGCTCTTTCAGCAAGTCTCATTTGAAGGTCTAATGAGGAAAGCAAAATAGAAATCACTGATCACTGGGAAGTGGTCAGATAGGAGATGGGCAGCCATAGAGCCAAAGGGGAGTGGTTCAGCCTGGCCAAGAGCAACGGAAACTAACTCCCAGTCCTTTGCTAGACTTCAGGGCAGGAAGCCCTGGGAAGCTGGAACAGGAGTGGGGCCTGTCCAGGGGACTGGAACCGGTGGGGACGCAGACAGAAGGGACATCATGAACTCTCCTCTGGCCCTCGCTCCACCACATGTGCACACTGGCACAGCAGAGCAGAGAATGGAGCTGGGGGAGACAGGTGCAGAGCCTTCCCAAAGGATTTACTCAATAGCTAGTGGTGGATGAGGCAGGCACCCCTCCACTTTGTTCAGACTGAATGGATGGTGCTAGGAGCCCAGAGGATGCTCCGCAGTTAGAGATGCTTGCTTGAATGTGCGAGCTTCTCAGCCCTGGAAGCACTGGCATCCATGGAGCCACAGACTCTTCTATAGAAGAGTTTTGGGCTGAATGTGTGTGCGCCCTGCCACCATCACCCTTAAATTCAGATGTTGATGAATGTGAAGGCATTTGTTGGTTTGGTCCATGAGCATGGAGGCCTAATGAATTGTATTCATACCCTTGTAAGAGGCCAGAGAACTAGTTTAAGATTTTTTTTCACCATATGAGAGGTTTGCAGTCTGTACCCCAAAAGAAAGAGCTCTGCAAAACCCAACTATGCCGGTGCCCCAGTCTTGGACTTCAGCCTCCAAAGAGATGGCAAGAATTAGGGTTCTGCTCTTACCCTATGGACCCCAGTGGGTAAGGGAACAGAGAGGAAGGAAATGGGGGCACCTTCACAAGATTTCCTCATACAATGTATATGCTTACTCCCAATAAAGATTTTAAATAAAGAATTAGGACTCTCTTTGTGATAAGCCACTCAGTGTATAGTTCTTTGTTATAGGAGTCCAAACAGACCAAGATAGGAAATATCAAAATGAGTTGACTGTTTCACTTTATAAATCAGGATATGGAAAGTAAATTTATCTATAAAAGAAGCTGTGTTTTGAATTGATTGAAATTATAATATACCCATTCTTGCTTGTCTATTTAGGAAAAAAGTTATGGCAAGGAATTATGTTCTTCATTTGCCTAGATAATCATTTTTTGTATAAAATTAATGTTTTAAAATGGAAAAGCTCTAGAAATGGTAGTAGTTATCTTTTGAATTTACGAATATTTTACTGGCATGTAAGTTACATTAAAATTAAAAGGATGTGGAGTGAGGGGAGAGGAAGGGATCTCTCACTGAGCTTTTGTTGGGGACTGCACTTGTGCTGAATTGCATAATCGGGCATGAATTAATAGCACAGCAAAGTGGGGAATACAATAAAAACACGTGGCTGTCTCTCACCACTCCAGTGCTCTGCACAGCATCTTACAATTAGACATTTAAATCAGACACCTTCAAGTTCATTCCAGAAAAACACCTGCAATTTTTCTAACCCCAACTGTTTGTTTTTTTGGTGAGAGGACTAGGCCGAAGGGCGGTAGCATGATAGCAGTGTTCCTTTATATGTTCCTGTGGAACGCGTCTTGAATGACATTGACATTTGAGAGGAAAGACTAGATAACCACAGGACTGTTTGTGGACAAGAATCATGTGGCAATGGCACCAGCTCCACCTGGGGAAAATGACAGTAAAATCCAGCTGCTTTGCCTAGACAATGTGACATGAGATTGCATGCATTTGTCTAGAGCATTGTGGTGACACCATTAGAGGGACAGGTGTTGTTTCTTGGAGAGCAATCATTTGGAGGCATAGTTCATATCCAGTATATCATTGTGTCAGGAAATGTCTTTTTTTTTTTTTGGAATTAGGTATTACTGAGCAGTTTATTTAGGGACGTGGCACATTTTCCTTACAATTCACAAACCTTAAGTGGATCTATCCATTTAGCTTTCGGGGTATCAGCTGAGCCTATCTTATATTGGTAGAGATAATGCAGCAATGCCTATTAGTGAAAGAACACTTATTTTCCTTCTGACAAGGTTGAGTCCGTGTTATTCTTCCTGCACAGGTGTGTGTCACAAGATAAAATAAATGTGCTCCCTGAAGGTAGTGCATAAGTTGAGTCATTTTTCTATTGGCTTATATTATCTTGTCAAAGACATTATGTCTTCCTTTCAGCCTGAACTTTAATTAATGTCTAACATTTTTACTTTCAGATTCTCCTTATTCCTTCCCTCTTTCCAAAAAGGTTTTCATCCTAATTGTAGTCATCTTAAAAACACACACAAATAACCAGAAACATCACAACTTGGACAGCTTTTATTCAGACAAATAAATTCTTTCTTGATAAAAAGCATTTTGTAAATAATAAATTCATTTGCCTTTTATTGAAGAAATGCAATGCAATGAATGCATACTGGATGCACCCGGTGTATTCTGCTGGCTGTGACAGGGCCATTGAGGGCTTTTATTGGACTCCCAAGAGAACAAGATGAATTGATGGGAATTTTCTAATCATTGTCACTTTCAGGCTGCTAGGTTAAAGCTCAACATCACAACAATACCAGGATTCTGCAGGGATCAGATTAGAATAGAATGGAAAAATGACCAGGGACTGCTACATGGTACATGTATGTTCACTCTTCCCTGTTGTATGTTGTATGACTACACTGAAGGTGCTTGTTTGAAACCTAACGTTCAGTTCTCAGCAACCAAGAGTTGTATTAAACAACCCAATCAAAAAGTGGGCTATGGAACTGACCAAGAGTTCTCAAAAGAAGAAATATAGTTAATAACTCTCCCTCTCTTTCTCAAAATTAAAAAAAAAATTCAAGAAGTGTTCAACATCCTTAGCCACCAGGGAAATGAAAATTAAAACTACTTTGAGCTTCCATTTTTCACAGCTGGAATAGCAATCATCAGGAAAACAAATGGCAACAAATACTGGTGAGGATAAGGGCAAAGGAAGTATATTTACTGCTGATGGGAGTGTGAACTGGAACAGCTGCTATGAAAATCAGTGTGGAAGTTCCTCAAAAAGCTAAAAGTGGAAATACTGTATGACCCATTCAACCAGGAACTGGACTATAAACTAAAAATAAAACTACTGTATGATACCATTCCTGGGCTCATACCCAAAGAACTCTCTACTTCAGAGATACTCACACATCCATGTACATTGCTGCTCTATTCACAATAGCAAGGAAATGGAATCAACTTAGATATCCATTACCAAATGACTAGATAAAATGTGGTACACAATGGAATTTTACTCAGCTATAAGGAAATGATGAAACTTTTTGCAGGAAAATGGGTGGAACAGAAAAATATCATATTGAGTGAGGTAACTCAGGCTCAAAAAGCCAAACACTGCATGTCCTATCTCATATGCAGATCTTAGCTTCAAATCTCAAGACCTATGAGTTCAACGTACAGTCTCTGCAGAGAACAGGATGTTAGAAAAAGGCTGAGAGTAAGGGAGCAGCCTTCAGGCAAGGAGCTGGTAGAATACAAGTAACGCGAGAGAAAGCAGGAGGTAGGAGTTTAGGGGGTTGGAAAAGATTAAGCAGGGATGAGGGGCTGAGGAGGGGGCTGATACCCAAAACTTAAAAGATGTGAAAAAGCCATAGTAAAACCTCCTATTATGTGTCAGTTACTTTCTCATTGCCAGGACTGAATGATCCATAGGGAAAATTGAGCCTGTGAGTTATACATCTGTGAACTCCAGGTTTCTCAAGCCCCACCTGCCTATGGAAACAACATAATTCAGTTTTACAGACTCTTAAAACACCTGTTCATACATCTCCTGAATCTCCTGGCACATGCTTTGTGAACATTTCTGTGAGTCTCCAGGACTCCTCTAGATGTGTGTGGATAGACTTGGGTAGTGGACTCTGTCTCTGAGTCATCAGGCAATGCACTAAAACCACAAAGTGACCCATGTGCACAGGAGTTAGTGGCAAAAGGACACAGGGATGTCTCTCTCCACGTGGCATTATATTCCTTAGAGGGGCTGCAAACAGTACTGCTTGGGAACAAAGGTTACTGACACTGGCATGAGGCTCGGTTTACCCTAGGACCCTAAACAACTCTTTCCCCTACTCAGAACCATCCGCCTTCTCTGGCCAAGGCGCTGTGTGGGAGGCCTTGAGCCTGCTCATCCTTCTGAGGATGACACATCCTGAAAACAGATATTGCTCAGGTCTGTTCCAGAGTTTCAGGACTTCTGTACACACTACACTGGTTCTAGTTACAACTCCCACTGTAGACCTACAGGTTGGTTTGAAAAATCAATATGCTACCTTACTCCAAGTTCAGGGACCACCCATACTCCCAGAAAAGGCTTCATTTATTGTTTTCTCCCAATATGAATAAGGGTGTCTAATGAGAGAGCAAGGGTTTCTTTTTAGGAGACCAGATGGAGGGCATAGTCCAGCCCAAGTCCAAAGCTCTTCTATTCACACAGGTACTGTCATGCTTGTATGCTTCAGAGTCCTGTCTAGGAGAGTTTGTAGGCAGAGCAGGAATAACTCCTGCATATGTCTGACCCCAGTAATTATGGGTGAACCCTCTGTCACCATGCTCTGGGAGCTGGGTAGCAGGACAAGCAAACAGGACTGGCCTTGTTATCAGTTGGGCTTCAGCTAGTTATAAGAGCTGAGGATCTGCAGGCTAGGGCAGTGCCCCAGTTGAAGCCCCACATTAAGAGGAGAATGAAGGCTAATGGCAAGAGGGAGAGCCAGGGAGAACCAGCTCTGAAGAAACACATTTACCCACAAAGGACGGCTAAGCATTCTGCAGTTGTCAAATTGGTAGGCACTGAATAATAATGAGAGGGTCTTTCCAGAGGGTAATGACTAATGGTCCCTCAATTTCCTGCTGATGCTAGCAGTTTTGTGTCATTTTGTTTTTATGTTAATTTATGCACACAGGATTAGAATGTAGCATTATGTGGTCATTTAATTTAATTGAAGTATGGAACTTCATGGGCCTCCATTTTGCATTTCCCTTCTAGATTTCAGTGATTTTTATCTTTAGCATTTAATCTTCCCCCCCAGATCACCATTCCTAATGGTAATAATAATACATTTACACTTGCATCACACTTCTCCTTCAAGGAGCTCCAAGCATGTCACGGACCATTACTCCCCTCCCTGCAAGAGCTCTGCAAGGCAAATGCCAGGGAGGATTTTTAAGCACTTTCCTTAGGTTTAACATACATAAAAAGGTGCAGCCTTTATCACAGAGATAAGTTCCCAGCCTTTTAAATTACTTTTGAATTTGAGGAGAAGCTTTGCTTATGCATGAGGCTTCCTCTGGGCTCTGTGTTTTTCATAGCACAGAAATATGTGACCTTTAAGGCTGACAGCAGCTCTCAGGGTGCAGGTGACTTATTAGGGAGTTTTCATTGATCACCAGTACTGCTCCTGAGGAACATTAGTGTTGGTGTCACACAGCCTGGAAAAACAGTCAAAGGGTAGATGGGGGTGGGGAGGGCGGCAAGGGGGGAGACAACACCCAATGAAGGGGAAAAAGAGAAAGCAGGGTTAGTGAACTCACCCTTGAAAAAGCTACAGCCTGGGGACTTCCCATGGTGACTTAAGGGACCCAAGGCACGTCTTGAGGTGGAGAGATTCAGATCACAGCGCCCATTCATGCTTTCTGCAGAGTAATGCCAGCATTCACATGGAGACGTTGGCATTCAGCACGTACTGTTTTTTTGTTTGTTTTGTCTTGTTTTGTTTTTGTTTTAAAACCAAAAGAATAAGAACAAATTGCTTGGTGTGTCCTGTTCAGCTATTGCAGAGAAGGAACCTGAGGAAGGAAATCCGCCTCTATCTGAAATAAGATGCCACAAGAAAAGAGGAATAAAACAGAGGTGTGGCCTTGTCTCATTTACATTTCCCTAAAGGTCTCTCCAAGTAGCTAGAACATCACAGCAAACACCATCTGGCCCAGGTCCTCAGGAGTCACTGGTCTGTTCTGACAGAGACCAGCCCACAGGACCCACCCATGGACCTGTAGTTCTTTCCGTCTTAACCCCAAATGTTCTGTCCTGGCAAGATAGGCATTAGCTCCTCTAGGCAGTAAAAGTTAAGACTCCAGGGTGAATTTCTAACCAGTCATGTGACATCCCCCCAACCTCCATCCCCCTTCACCCCCAACCCCCTGCAAGCCACAGTCACTGAACAAAAAAGGAAAAGTATCCAGCCAATAGCTTTTAGACGTACAGCCAATTGGGAGGGGCAATGGACAAGGTGAGTGTGATGCACTGTCAGTTCCTGGACAGTCTCTCCCTACCTTGCATGCTAAGAACAATCAATCTTAATACTCTCTACCCGGCTCCTGCCAGAAGTCAAATAAAAGGCCAGTAGACCAGGCAGCTCATTGATTCCAGATGCATGCACCACTTTGTGCATCTGGCTTTATGTGAATACCGGAGAATTAAAGCCAGGCCAGCAGACTTTGTAAGCAAGTGCTTTTTAACTGCTGAGCCATCTCCCAGGCACCAAGAATTTCATTCTTGATTATTATTGGGCATTTTTCTTCATTGCCCACCCTCAGGGTTATGACAACAAAATATCTGGAGAGAAAACCTGGGAAAATATCTGTCTCTCTGCTTTGTGCTAGTCACTAATGGCCCGTCCACTATGAGAAGCCACATAAGAGTTTAAATCCAGTGGCTTCATTAAGGATATACAAATTAAACCCACTATACTATTACATGCTAGTATCAGTATAATTTGAAAAATACTGATCATACCAAGTGTTAAGGAGAATGAGAAAAAGGAGGCTGTGAACTCTCACACTTTGCTGTGTAATAGTTTTGTATAAAGCTAAACATACTCTAGTCTGATGACCCAGAAATCCCACATCTGGATATTTATTCTACAGAGAAAAAAAATCACATTACCCCACCTCGACAAAAAAAAAAAAAAAAAAAAAAAAAAAAAAAAAAAAAAAAAAAAAAAAAAAAAAACCTGTACATGATGGGTGTTCATAGTAGTTTTGTTGCTTGTGCTAGCCAAAATATGGAAGCAACCTAAGTGTCCTTCAACAGTGAAAGGACAGACAGACAGTGGTATAACCATACCGTGGAGTTCTGCCCAGCTGTGAAAAGGAATAAACCGTCAGTACACACGATGATATGGATGCATCTCAAAGACATGCTGAGTAACAGAGCCAGCCTCAAAAAGATACATACTAAATGAGTCCATTTATTTGGCATTCCCCCCCCCCAAAAAAAAAGAGACAGAGAACTAATCGATGGTTTCCGGTGGTTATGGATGATGACAGACTGTGACTGTAAAGAGAAAATGGGGACATTTTGAAGGGTGATGGATTGTTCTGCATCCAGAAAATATGGATCTATGTATGGGTTAAAATTTATAAAAGTACACAGAAGGAAAATTACAATATGGTAACTTTAGAACTTAAAGGTTAAAGAGTAATCCAAGCACTTAATTCCTTTGATGCCGTGTTTGAATGCAAAATTCTACAGATTCTGGGACTTTGGTGCTGGTTCAAGAGGGCATCTCTTAAAGTACTTACCGCTTTCCCCCGGGCACGTAAGAGACTCGACCTGCCTGGCATTGTGGACTATTCTGGGCTATCTGACACTTTGGTCTCTTCCCTGCCAGAAGGCATACTTGCCTAGCATTTTCAAGACTTTTGGGAAAGAGAGAGAGAGAGAGAGAGAGAGAGAGAGAGAGAGAGAGAGAGAGAGAGAGAGAGATTGTCTTAAGTACTTTCTGCTTCCAACTCTTCAAATGCCAGAGGCAAAATAGTGCAAAGGTCTCCACCCTCCCAGGAAGGAGAGAGAGGGAATAAATAGCACAGCACTCATTCTTGTTGGATGTTTTTAGAAGCAAAGACAAAATCAAGTTCATACCTCAGTAACCTACCCCTCTAGATAAATAATAAAGACAACATTTCACGGAGCACATCTCTGATTGGGTTCTGTAATCAACAGAGGTGTCATTGTGCAAACCTACAAGCATGTGTATGAGTTCGTGAGAAGGAAGGCTCCAAGAGGCAACCAAGGGTGACACAGGCAAGAACGAATGGCCCAAGAGTCCCCATTCCCTCCTGTGTAAAGAGGATAGCCACCTATAGGAAAGTGTTTGTCTAACCCTATATCCATATGGCTTTGAGAAGGGGCGTTGCCAGGAGCTCTCTGCACAGAGCAAAGCCTGGACCTACCTAAGACTGGAGACTCACTGGATGGATAAGACACCAGAGATCCTGTCCTGTGATATTGAAATATATCAACCGTGGGGCAACTTAATAGAGAACTTTAAAAATTCAGACCCGTTTTAGAAACATTGCATACATGCTGGATGAATTAGAATAACTAAGCATTAAACATGGCCCTGAACTTTCTGAAAACCAAGGAGAGAAAGAATTTTCACTGAAATGTTCATCTCCTTATTATTCGACAAAAAGAGAAGCCTTAAGTTATTTTATAGAGGTAAGCTTTATGCTTGAAGTAAATGCTATTTGATCCTCTTAAGGGGACCTTTGAGGACAATTGTCAATTTTAGTTTTGAAAAATATACAAAGACATTCTTCAAATGAACATCCTGATCACCCACCCTCGCAAAAGTGCATGAGAGGAACGAGAATGATATAATATGGATTGTCACTTTATGAGTAATGGTATAAAAGAACAAAAAGAAATTCAACATTCAATGGGTCACTAAAAGGGAATTTTCAAGCTATTCTCAAATCTATGTGCACACTAACCACTTTCAAGACAGTCCGTCCATCTAATCCCAGCCAGGCCCGACCTGTTGACTTTCTGAGATCAGATGAGGTCAGACACATTCTGGGTGTCTTAGCCACCACTCAGGACGATTCTCTAAATGGTTATATTTAGTGCTATTCTCATTGCTGTGGCCACAAACCTAACAAGAAGCAGCTTAAGGGAGGTCCAGGGAACACAGGCCACCATGATGGGGAGAACATGGTGGCAGTGGCAGGGGGTAGCTGGTCACACTGAACTAGCAATGGGTGCTGGTGCTCAGCTTGCTTTTTCCATGTGATTCAGTCCACAGTTCAGATGAGTCTTCCCACCTCATTGAGCTTAATCTAGAAAATCCCTCACAGAGGTCCACCAAGATTTGTCTCCTAGGTGATTCTAGATTCAATCAAGCTGACAGTAGGGATGAGCCATCACAGCAGCCTTGGACCACCCCGGTTCTTTCCTCTGGCTGGCTGATTTTCTCAAGAACAACTGAGAATTCACTAAGGATGCATCATCCTCATGCACAGAGAACTGGTTAGCAGAGACTGGGCCCTCTATCTGCCCTACCTAGATGGCATAGCCTATTTGGCTTTATTCCAAGTCAGTCCTGTTGCCTCAGAGTATGGAAACCCACTCAAGGTGGCCCTGTGATGGTTCAGGCACCCTTCAGAGACACCCTCCCCTTGAGTGGGAGGTGTCCAGCTAGAGCTAAAACCTAGGTGCTAAAACCGATTGATCAGGTATGACCCAACCACCTGTCACCCTGCCCACCTAGGGCAGGAAATACTGACTGAACAGTTAACCTGCTCTTCTCCCTCACATGGCAAGCCAGCAGAAAGACCTCTGAATCTCCAGGTCTTAGAAAGGTAAGGCCTTCCCCCACCTAATAATGGCTGGGGTGAGGGAAGGCTCCAGGTTTTTCCCACATGAACCTCTCCTTCTCATGATGGGAGCTCTCTGTTATCTTTTCTGTTGCCTGTTTAGCTAAACAGCATAAGTTCTGTTAAACTCTCCACGTTTTTCTCCCCACACTGGTGTCTGGAGAACTCTGTAACTCCCCATGTTCCCTTAAATAATAAAGTCTCCCACTATACCTTAATATCTTGTTGTCTATGATTTTAATTTTTTAACTTTGTAGACAAGAATTTGGGTACTCCTTAAATTTTGGGGTGCATTGGGATTTTTGCTGGACATTATCTAAAGTCTAACCCCCAGCTTACCATGCTACAGCCCCTTACCAGATCTCTTAGCTGTGATGCAAGTGTGCATGCAGACAAATGCATCTGCCCTGCACAGCTTCCCTGCACCTCCAGGAACTGGCTTACCCTGAATCCTGGGCTTCTACCGTCCCTCACTGACTGTCGGTAATAAAGTTGTTTTGCTTAACTTTTGGGCAAATGATCTGTCTCCCTGGACTCTTGCAGCATAGGCACAGCTCAAGGTACAGTGGGTGAGGGGTTTGGAGTCCTCCCCTGGGACTGACAACCAGACAGTGACCCAACTTCATAGCACTGCCTGGGATCAAAGAGAGAAAATGAAAATTCAGATCATGCAGGAGTTGACAAATTATCTTTTGCCATTAAAAGAACTCCTGACACAACATCATCTGTGCAGCCAACACCGCACGACTCGAATCTCATCATGCATCTAATCAAACTGAAAAGAAGGAACATTCTATTACAAGTGGAGGAGGGAACTGCATTCTCCAAAAATGTTAATGTCATACAATACAAAGAAAGGCTGCAAAGTGCTCTAAATTAACAGAAGCAAGAGGGGCTGGGAAGATAGTTCAGTGGCTAAAGGTGCTAGCTTGCAAAGCCTGCAGGCTGGATTTCCACTCCCCAGTACCCACATAAAGCCAGATGCACAAAATGGCACATGGGTCTGGAGTTTGCAAGGACAAGAGGCCCTGGCACACCCATATTCTCTCTCTCAAATCGGTTTTTAAAATCTGTTAAAAAAATAAAAGAGGCATGACCACTCAATGCAATCCCTGGTCTATATCTTATGTTAGAAGTTGGAAATGTGCTCTGCAAAGTCTTGTTATGTTGTTAACTGAATATGCATATAGATTAGATAAAAGTATTACATCAATGTTAAATTTATCAGAGTTATTAATTATAAGAAAATATCCCTATTCTTAGAAATAGATGCTGAAATATTTAAGGGTTGAATAATAGGTAGCACTTAATTTTAAATTTTTTATAAAATATTTATTTATTGTCAGGGCTGGGAGGATTGCTCAGTGGTTAAAGGCTTACTTGCAAAGTCTCCTGACCAAAGTTCAATTCCAAAGTCACCCTTGTAAGCCAGATGCAAAAAGTGGAGCAAGCAGCTGGCATTCATTTGTAGCAAGAGGCAGGCCCTGGGTGGCCCATACACACACATACTAGCATACACATGAAAGTTAATTAATTAATTAAAAAAAATTTATTGTGGGGCCTGAAGAGATGGCTCAGCACTTACTTGCAAATCCTGATGGGCCAGGTTTAATTCCCCATCACGCACATAAAGCCAGATGCACAAAGTGGCACACGCATCTGAAGTTTGTTTGCAGTGACAGGAGGCATTGGTGTGCCCATACTCACTCGAGCTGTCCCTTTCTCTGTCTACCTCTTCCTCTGTGTTCAAATAATTAAATACATATTAAAAGATACTTATTGTGAAAGACAGAGAAAGAGCATAATTGGCAAAGGAGGTAAAATGTTCATAGGAAATTAATTTGGTCATTGAGTAGAGTTTTTCATTTTCTTCTTATTGTTATGAATTTTCCCACACATTTTAGAATCATTCACAAATGAAAACTTTCTTTAAGAATATGATTTTTTAAATAGAGTCCTCATGTTCAAAGAGGTTGAAAACCACAAACTTCAAAGTGTGAATAGTTTAATGTACTGCCCAGGAAGCGTTCTGTAGAGTAGACTATGGTAATTATCTAGTTAAGTTCTGACATATCTGAGAACTGTGTTATTGTTGGTTAGGAAATGATCCATGCTTAGCTAGCAGCTGGATACCACTCAGTTATTAACATCTGGAGATTTTTCTTTCTTTGACTATCACCCCAGAATTGCCCCCAGAATGCCTAGGGACATGTGGCCTCAGCCATAGAATGTAGACAAAATTTTAAGTTCTGCATTTCAAAGAAAAAAAAATCTAAGATATTTTTAAGTAGAGATGGCCAATGGCATCAAACTTCTGGATTTTTTTCTTAAACAATAAATACGCTGGCTCTTCAAAGGATCCATGGGTAATTCTGATGGGCAAAGATTGCCAAGAAGGTGGGTCCAGAGTTTAGAACTTTGATGGATAGTGGGTGACATCAGGAAAGCATCAAACTCAAATCGAACTGGGGATCATTAAAGCTGAGGTGTTGCTTCCTACATAGCCTAACACTGGACATCTGGCTTTTCATTCTTTGCTGCAGTCAGTATGGCCTCCTAAACACCCAGGGGATGTTTGAAGTGGATTAAGAAATGTCAAGCTACATGTCCACAAGTGACACCCTCACACTGTAACAGCACCACAGACTGACTTTCTTTCATCACACCTTCAGAGTCGTAAATCTTGTCCCAGGCTAAATCTGGATCTCCCCAAAGGAGAAGGGGGAGGGGGAAGGAAGAGATTCTGTATTATGTTACTTCCTGAGAATTCTCTTTCATTAATCTTTGTTCTGAAGGTGCCTTTGAATGGCTCTTGGTGCAAAGAATAATATTCACACACAATCTCTTCTGTCAAACATTTTACTCACTTGAAAGTCTGCCGACAGTTTGGGAACAGTTTCTCTTACTATTATGTTTTCCTATTGGCTTTCTATTGTCACTTCCAATAGTGTAGAAACGTCTGATTTATGAGAACCTTGCTTAAAAAGTGTCATTTCCATTGCCTACTTAGTAAGCTCCTCTAATGAGCAGAGGAGGGTAATTTGGTTTGAACTCACTTTGAGAAACTCTCTGTTTAATTTATACATTGGATGGAGTTCGGATTCATTGAAATTCTACTTAGTGCATCCTCAGAAACCACCTGGAAGCAGTGTACATGACCCACCCATAAGACCACAGCTGCCTGTGAGCAGTCTCTAGGCAGGGCCTGTCTCTCCTCCCTGCACTGTCAGAACATATAAAAAGACAGAATTGCAATGACTCAGAAGCTACACAACAGTTAATAACTAGGCCAGTTTCTCAAAGTACTTTAAACTTATTTCCTTAAGTACCTGTCCATCGCTTGTTCACGTTATGCCTGATATATTTTCTCCAATAACCCAATGTATGGGGCATTGCTTAAAAGTCAGCAGCAAAGAACTGACAGTTTGCAGAGAGGAGGTTTAATTTAATATGCGAAGGCACCAGAGTCTCTCAGAAGACAATTGGAGCCAAGAAATCTGGAAGGTCATTATGTGGACTATCTACAGGACAGCATCTTTTGAACCTTTTTAATGGGTAAGGAGGAACATTTATGCATAATGGTATAAGGCTTATTGTACAGATGTCCTCAAAGCTGCCAGTCACCTACATGGCTCCGGGATGAGTTTTGCAAATACAGGCTCACAATGACCCAGCTGAACAAGCAGTTTGGAAGCTCCCTTCCCCCTGGGCTGGAAAAGTTTCTTGCAGACTACTTTGCAAACTTTCACATGCATCCAGATCATCTGGGGGAGTTTGCTAATGCATATTGGGATGGACTTCACAGTGGGGGTTTCTAACTGGATTCCAGGTGACACTGATGCTCTTAGCTCTTTATGTGCCTGGAAAAGTGTGGCTTCTCCCACAAGGAGCAAGGACAGGAGTATTAGGTGAACACATGGAGCAGTCACTTTCTTTTAAATTTTTCAATACTGTATTTGTTTTTAAGCAGAGAGGGGAGAGAGAGAAGAGAATGGATTGCCAGTGTAATCAATCTCCTGCCAGTGTAAATGAACTCCAGATGCAGGAGCCACTCTGTGCATCTGGCTTTCCACAGGTACTGAGGAATGAAACCCAGGCCACCAGGCTTTGCAAACAAACACCTTTAACCACTGTGCTATCTCTCCAGCCCATAGCCACCTTCTTGTTGCTGGGACTCCCGACCAGAAGCAGCTTTTGGAAGGATAGGGTTTATTTCAGGCTTACAGTTTTGAGGGTAAGACTCATCATAGCAAAGAGAGCATGACACCAGCAGGAGCCTGGCTCACATTTTGTTGCATATCTGGGTGGAAGTAGTCTAAGTACTAGGCTTGGAGCTGGGTTTAAAATAAACCTCAAGGTCCACCCCGAGCGACACAGCAAGGCTCTACTTCCCAAAGGCTCTACCAGCCGGGGACTGAGTATGGTGCTTCATCACAAACACCTGAGACTATAGCAGACACTTTACATTCAAACCACCACCGCACGTTTCCTGCTAGGTAGCCATGTTCACTCCAGTCGTCACTCACATCTGTTTCTTCTGTCATCACAAGGTCTGCCTGCGAAAAACTGCAGAAACTGAGGCTTGAATTCAAAGGCTTTATCTAAATCGCTGAGATGATCTCATGGTTGACTTTGGTCTTCAAAGCTTGATTTGAGGGCTGGCAGGAAGGAGGACTCCAGCTTTGACTCCAAATACATCAGCAGGCAGATTGTAGTTGAGAAATGTGAGCAGCAAAACTCGCACACAAAGGTGACTTCTGCGTGCTCTGTGACTGTGCTCAAGTGAGGCTGGAGTGGAATTGCTCAGCATCGGCACGTTTGCACAATTGTTTCCACTGGTGGAAGTTGAGCAAGGATTCTCTAAATGCTGTATCATCATTCCCTTTTCAGGATTTCCCTGGGGGGAAGCATACCCTCATATACGCCAGGGTTACACCAAACGGATGTGTTAGGGATATTAAATTTGAAAATAGCTCAGATTGCTGATATTTTTAGGAACACATTTGTAGTCCTTGATGTTCCTTTCTAGACCATCAAACCTTTTTCATGGGCTCCGTTTGGAGTCTGATAATATATGAATTTCTACCAATAAAACAGCTCACAATATCTTATGTGTGTGTATATATATATGATAGGTTATAGGAAGGAAAGTTAGTTGTGGACAAAGCCTGAGACAGTGGGTTTTCAAAGGGCCCACATCAAAGCCATATGACACAGGCACAAAAATTTATCATTTTTAAAGTTCCTTTTCGTGTGTTCTGATCCTAGAAGTCAAATACAAAAGTTACACATGGCAGCATTCTCTTCACTGGTTTAGTTCTAGTATGACAAACAGTGCTTGGATATACCAGAGACTAAAAAATTCTACAATTGTAGACAATGTCTGTTGTAGTAAAAACCAGCTAGAGAGGCGGGGGAGGGAGGTGTATGCCTCTGATGGAGCTCATAGCTGATTATTAAGTACTTACTTATGTGGCACTGATTTGCTTTGGCTCAATACAAACACCTTTCCTTTTCTCCAGCTACTGCATAGTTGACGGGAACAAAAGTTAGCGCTTGGTCTTGGGATGTAGCTTAGTGGCAGAGCACTTGTGCAACACCCTCAGGGCACAGGGGTCAATCCCCTGAACTACATAAATTTAAAAATAGAATTATTATAAAAAGAGAAAGAAAAAGCTTGCCATGCCGAACCCAGTTCTTGCACTATTGTGTGTGGTACACACTATTCTCAGCCCCATTTCACAGATGGAGGTCACTTGTCCACTAAGTGGTGAAATCAAGAGTCACATGTAGACTGATTAGTTCCAGAGGCTGTCCCTAAGCAGGAGACTAAACTGCTTTCACTTGGAAAGGAAGGTGTTTAATTTTTTGTTGTTTTTTTTCAAGGTATGGTCACATTCTAGCCCAGGCTGATCTGGAACTCACTCTGTAGTCCCACGCTGGCCTCAAACTCAAAGAAATCGGCCTACCTCTGCCTCCTGAGTGCTGGGATTAAAGACATGAGCCACCACACCAGGCCAATTTTTAATAAACAAAGGGTGAGCATAGTCCTGGCAGCTTGGAACCCTTTCATAGGATTTGTGGGGATCAGAGCTGATACCTGAACATTCTCCAGCAAAAGTCTCAGTGACCTCAGGGTGATTTCCAGGTCATAATCTGCCTCATAATCTGGCAGAAAGAATCCTACATTCTTCAAAGGAAGCACATGTGAAACCTGATCATCATTCACTGATTGCCCCCCACCACTACCTGCCCACTGTCTTTGGCCTGTGAAGTCAGCTCTCACTCCCACATTGCTAACGTGGATGGCCTCTCCTCAGACCTCATCACTTCACAGGGCTGCTCACCTCTGCCTGGCAGGAAATCACATCTTGCTGGTCTTCTTCCTGCTTTTCCAGTTGCTCTGTTTCAATCCAGTTCCTTGCATCTCCCTAACCTAAACTGACTTGAACTCTTCTTTCTTCAGTCATCTCCTTGGTAATCTGAAAGCCAAGCACACTAAAATGTGCATCTCCAGCCAATACCTGCATTTCTAAGCCAGCCAGCAATTTGTTGTCTCATGGCGTCTCAATTTTGTTATGTTCCTTGGATTCTCTGTCATCTTAGTCCAAAGGCAACTCTTTAATTAAAAATACCCCCCCCCAACTGGCTTCCATGTTCCATCCTTGCCCTAACACAATTGATTCTGGACATAAAGGGTGGATTAATATTTTTTTTTTGAAAAATCAGATTGCAGATTCTCCCACTCAGAACCTTCTAGTGTCTTCCGATTTCACTCAGAAGAACGGTCCATATCCTCCCGATGGTTTACAAATCCCTATACAGTCTGCACTCCTCCTCGTGCTCTGGTTTGTGGGGGACACATATGGTTCCTATTAAGACCATTGCAGTTATCTTCCCCTACCTTAAATATGTCTCCATTCGATGGTGCCATGGCTCCTTTATCCCTTTTAGGGTTTGCTTCAGTGCTCTTTTCCCAATGTGGCCTTCTGTTCCAGTTACTTTTGTAGCATAACAACCTAGAAGTTCAATGGCTAAAATAATAACCATTATACTCAAGAACTATGTTTGTTAGGAATTCAGGAGGGGCAAGACGATGGTTGAGGTGACATGGTATTTAATGTTGAGATTTGCTGATAGGCATGGAAGTCTCTCCCAGAACACCTGTACCTGTGTGCAGTCTTCCCATGTGGCTAGCTGCTGGGGCCTCCTTGCAGCATGGTGGTTGGGTTTGAAGAATGAGTATACCGAACAGTAGCAGGTGGATGCCATATTGCTTTTTATGATCTAGCCTCAGTATTGCTCACACCATAGGCACCCACTCTCCCAGGTCCAAGGAGAAGAACATTAGACCCCACACACCATTTAATGAGGGTAGTAGCATTGTAAGACAAACAGATCAGAGATATTCTGGTAACCATCTTTTAAAAATACAATCTGGCACAATCTCCCTTCTCACTCTATTTTAAATTGCAGTCATTCCATGTGCTTTGTATCTTTCACATCAAAATTTTCTCTCCATTCCTTTAATTTCCCCACGGTATTTCTATTAGTTTCCTTTTGCCACTATAACAGATTACTACAATTTTTTTGGTGATTCAAAACAATAAAAATTTACTTTCTTATGCTTCTGGAAGGAGATGTCTGAGATGTTTCACTGAGCATAATAATGTGGACAAGGCTGCTGTTCTGGTCAGCCATATGCCACTGGGATGAATCTCCAAACCAGGCACAGTTTATGGGAGGAAAGGATTTGTAGCTATAGATACAGGGAAAGTTCCAGAATGTAAAAGAGGCTGCTCCCCTTTCACAGGTCCAAGCAGAGAGCAAAAACCCATTACCTATACCACACACACACTAGCAAACAGGCAAGAGGGCAAGGAGAGAATTTATTCCCCTTTATATAGGCTTAGGGTGGGGTCTTACAACCCTTCCCCAGACTTAATGGCTTCCTGAGTCTCTGGAATTTCCTTCCTGCACTGCCCACACAGGAAAGGATGTTTAGTTCTTGCTTCTTTGAGCTTCTTTACATCCTGCCCCCTACTGAGAGGCTGCCTTCCTATAAACATCCTCAGAGACCCACCCAAGATAATTAAAAAGATCAAGTTGACAACAAAACCCAACTATCACAGCTGCATTCTTTTTGAAGATTTTTTGTTGAGAATTCATTTCCTTGTCTTTTCCAGCTCCTCTTGCCTGTCTGGATTCCATGGGAAGTGGGTCTGTGTCTTTCTGAGTTTTTCTCCATCATCATCTCCATGTCTCCTTCTCTTTGACTCTGACCCTACCACTTCCTTCTTATAAGGTTCTGGTGATCATACTGGGCCCACCTGGGTAATCCAAGTAATCTTCCCACCTCAAAATCCTTAATTCAATTACATCTGGAAAAATCTCTTTTGCCATAGAAAGTAACATATGAAAGGTTTGAAGGATTAAGATGTGGATATTTCAGGGGAGATTAAACAGCCTGCCAAGTCCTTATCACAATTCAACATATTATGTATTATTCTATGTATTTGTTCATATGCTGTTTGGTATAATATAATCTCCAGTAGAGAAAAGTTTTTTTTTTTTCATTTTATATTCTGCATGTATCTCATGAACCTAGAAGAGTCTCTAGCACATAATGGAATTCAATATGTATTTGCTGAATGAGTTATTTGCTTGTTCAATGAAAGACTTCATGATTTTGTTTTTGTTTGTATTATGAAACAAGATCTTGCTATGCAGCTCAGGTGGACCTCAAACTCATGATTGTCCTGCCTCAGTTTTCTGATTGCTGATATTACAGATGTGTACCACCATGTTGGACTACAAATACTACCAAGTGACTACTATGTACCAAAGTGACTAAATTGAAGCTTTGCTGAAAGGTCTACCCACACTCTGGTAGGTTGACTATAAAATGTCCTTAAAATGTCAAGTGTTTGTGATCCCCAGGTGGAACCTTTGGGAGGTGGAGTCTTGCTAAGAAGATGTGTCACAGGGGTCAGAACTTGAAGTTCATTAGCCCTGCAATCAGTGCTAGAGAGCTCTCCTTGATGCTCCCTCCTCCTAGCTCATATATGATGATGTGATACAGCCTCCTGCCCGTGCCATGCTTTTCCTGCCATGATAAACCTTCTCCCTTGAAACTGTAAGCTGTAGTAAACCCTTTCCTTCCATCAACTGTTTCTGATTGGGTGTTTTATTCCAGCAACTAAAAGTTAACTGCAACATGCTGTGTGCTCACAAAGAAAGCTGCATGTGTAGTTTAGCAAGGTAAAATTAAAAAAAATTAAGGATTATTCCATAACCATGATACAATAAGAGTTTTTCATTTTTTTCTGGACAATATTTGTTAACAGTCATTGCCACTATCATAGTAAGCATATGGCCAAAGTGTGTATGGTGTCCCCACCCCAGGCACTGATCCCAAATAAGGTGGGAAGATGTGGGGGATGGGGAAGGATTCATACCCTGAATCTTAACTACCTCCATAAGATTTGGGTGCTGCCTTCATTTAGCTCTTATTTGAACTTTTCTATGGTTGTACTTGAAGTTTTGTCTCTATGACATTCTACAATATTTCTCTAGACAGTACATAAGTAAAAATGGTTTGTATCTTAACTTTGAATTTCCTGACCTTGAATCAAGCCAGATGTGTGGAAATGTGTGTATGTGTGTGTGTGTGTGTTAGACACGGATCCATACGCCTACACGCATGTGAATTCTGTGACCTTCTGTTCTCTCCCTTTTTTGATGAATTGTATATCCAACCTCATGAGGCAATCTCATAATTAAATTGGATCTGTTTCAACCATGAATTTTTCAAAAGATCATAATCATCACGGTTTCCATGTCCACTTAAGAAGCAAAGTAGTCACATATGTCCTCAAACGAGCCCCACAGAACACTGCCCTTACCAATTTTGTTTTGTAACATGAGTCAAATTGGACTTGTTTATGGTTGTTTCAGATGTAATAACTTTGCCTGTTGCTAAACATCATATAGAAAACAGACTCTCAAAACAAAATGAATTTTAAGTAGCAGATACTATTTGCTATGTGAGTTGCAGTTAAAGAATGAAACAGGGAAAAGAAGCTGAGAGTATTTATAGCTTCTAGGCTCTTGTTGAGCCTCGGGTTTCTTAGCTATGAAGTGGGTGTTCTATAAGTTTCCCTGGCAACTTACTTGGCATCTATGAACTTCTCTATATACAAAACATGAGACTATAAAGTATGAAATTAATTTCAGATGCTGTGTGCTTAGTTAAATGCCCAGTGATTAGGAAACATTCAGTACCCATTATTGTTCTCCACATAGAGAATTTGATTTACATTAACTAAATTGGTGGCTTTTTTATTGATATCTTTATTATCCATAATTAGATACATTGTATGAGCAAATCTTATGATGGTACCCACATTTCCCTCTTCCCTGTCCCCAATCCACTGGGTATCTTCCTTGTTGGGCATACTGGATCCGTCCATGGAGTAGGGGGTTATGAATTGTATAAGAGGTAGCCAGTTTCCCCTCTCCCCCGCTTTGTGTGTTATTGCTGAGGAGTGCAGTGTCTCTGGATATTCTCCACCACCATGGCTCTTAAATTCTTTCCATGGTGTCTATTTAAAAAAACATTTTTGAGAAGTTTTCAGGTCACAGTATAGTTGAGCTAAAAGAGGAAATATTTCCTATATATTCCTTGCCCTCTCAGATGCTAGCCTCCCCGTGATCAACATCCCCTTGGTTACAACTGATAAACCTATTTGACCCTCATAATCATGAAAAGTTTATAGTTTGTATGAGGTTTCACACTTGGTACTGTATATTCTGTGGGTTTAAATTTATAATTACACATATCCACCATTAGTTTCACACAGAGAAATTGACTCTCCTAAAAATCATCTGTGTTCCATCTAGTCCTCCCCTCCACTCCTCTAACCCTTGGAAACAAGAGATTTTTCCCTCTCTCCATACGTTTGGCATTTCTGCAACTCAACAGTATGTAGCTATTTTTACTTGGTAATAGTCATTCAAGTTTCTTCATGCTTCTTTCATTGTACTGAGAACTTTAATATATGAGCACAACATTAATTTGAGCATCATGTTCCTGTCCCATTAGACTCTTTGTCCCCTCTACCCCATATTCCCCAAGGACCTTCCTCTTTCAAGCCAGTCCTTCCTCTGATTGTTGTTTCATCCCACCCCTCACCTCACCCCTGATTTTTTTTTTTAATTTTCAGGTAGGGTTTTGCTCTAGCCTAGGCTGACCTGGAATTCACTACATAGTCTCAGGCTGGCCTTTAACTCACAGCTATCCTCCTTCCTCAGCCTGAGTGCTGGGATTAAAGGCATGAACCACACAGGCTAATTCCTTCAGTTCTCCTTACTCCATGTCAAAATGTTGATGGGCTCAGAGCTGTGGCGGTCTTGTGGGATGATGACTCATGTCAGAAGGACAATGTCCTCCACAGTCTTTAATAGTTTGATAGCTTAGCTCTTTTTAGTGCTGAATACTATTCCATTGTCTGGATGTACCCCAGTTTATCCATTTACCTATAAAAGACATCTTGCTGCTCTATTTTCTAAAACAAAAAGGATTGCTCTAGCGGAGGGAAAAAAACCCACCACTAAAACACTACCTATACTGTGATTTAAAAAACACCAAGCATGTTCTGTTTATTCTTATAAAATATTCTACCTTGAAATAAGGCCTTCTGGTTCTCTAATAAAGCTTAATTTATGTGACTTAAAATGCTAAAATGAAAATACTCCTAGGAGAAATAACACTTTAAGCATCATTAGATGTTTACACTTTGGAATGAGTGAGTTTTATGTCTTGTTCTGAGAAATTTTCTCAGAAGTAGACAGAAACAACATGAGATTGTTGGCGATGAGGACAATAACTTCACCTGCTTCACAATTATACATAGCATATCAATATCAGGTCAGTGACAAACCATTTTGCCCAGTGCATATCCCACAACTCTCTCCTGCTGCCTCTCTGAGTGAAAAGGCCTCCAAGTTATTACAAAAATCCTATTAGTTGACTTTGGTTGGAGATAAAAATTATTGATTTTTTTTGGTTTAAATTTTTTTTCAAAAAATAGTAATGAATGTCTTGGAATGGCATTTATTTGTACATTTCATAACTGAAACTAAAGTTCAAGAAAAACAGGTATGCCTGTGGTCCTTTCTCCTGCTTCTTTGGCTCTCTTGACCTTGACAGGCACCCACTCATCTCTCCCACAGGCTCTCCTGCCAGGCCTGGTCTGCCAGTAGCTTTGCTGCAGAAAGCAGAGGGCAGGAACAAAGCCTCATGGCGCCATAGGGTAGAAGGCTTGTTAAAGAAGCAACCAAGATAACAACGCATGGTTTGCCCACTAAATAATGTAACTCATTATGGACAATAAATATATATTAAAAAAAAAAAAAGAAGCAACCAAGATAAGCGGTGCTTATCCCGGCTCTTCTACAAATGAGCTAACCCTGGCAAATTGTTTCCATTCTCTTGGCCTCAGTTTCTCCATTAATAAAACAAGGATTGAATATGATAATTTATAAGACAGATCCTCCAGTTCTAAGCATCTATGGTTATTCCTTGACTCTTTCATTCCAGACTGAATGCACATGTCATTAACATCTAAGACTTAGTACTCAGCTCCAACATAAGCCTCTTTGGCTGAGGAACCAGTGCCCACCCCAAGGCTCAGCCCTTCCTGCATTGGCTACACACAGCAATGGTTGAAAGCTAGACATGCGTGAGCCCAGCCTCTGTCTCCTCCAAGACCATCCTGCTAGACAGATCTGGAATTCTGAGCCTCATTTTAGACAACGTATTGAACTTCTCTGAGCACTAATTTCTTTGAAAAAGAATAATAATACCTATCTGTTTGGGTTTGTGGTGAGAATTAGTTTTTATACTCCAGAACTCAGCACAGTGGCTACCAGATATTGTCAATTTTCTTTTCCCTTTGACTTCACTGATCTAGGTTTTCAAAATTCAAATTCTTCCTCCACACATTAAAGAAAAGGAAATTATTCAATGAGATTGAAACTCATTTATATTGTAGAATGGCTCCCCCAGGCTCCTGTGGGTTTAGCTTTTTATCTCTGACAGTGGAAGGCTTTGACTAAAAGGATCTCAAGCATGTGGGCGGAGGTGGGAAGCCGGGTTCTCTTGCTGTGCTAGGACATCGCTCTTGATTGAGCTTCAAGGTCCTCCCAATCAGATCCTAAGGCTACCCAAGTTTCTCCTGGGAAGCCAGAGCAATGAATAA
Organism: Zapus hudsonius; assembly: GCA_004024765.1. NCBI lineage: Eukaryota > Metazoa > Chordata > Mammalia > Rodentia > Dipodidae > Zapus > Zapus hudsonius. Next base: position 7,776 of record PVHP010018315.1, on the reverse strand, counting down.
ACGTGACAGACAGGGAGGCATGGCAAATTGCCACCAGCTTCCTCTCCACGTGTCAAAAAAGGCAATTGCCTGGCTCGCTTGGGAAGTCCTGGTACCTGCTAGAGGCTCTAGCCTGGGAACTAGTTGGGGTTGGGGGGTGGTTAGGAACTGGCACGGAGGCTGTTTGCACTGCCTCTTCCACCCTCTCCAGGTGGCTACAGGATGAGGAACAGTGGAGAGGCACGTGTGAAGAGCCAGGAGCAGCTGGACTTTTGTAAGAGCCCCACAGAAAAGGCTGTTCCAAGATTTGAGCACTTGAACCCAATCTAGGTCACCGGCCTGGGACCCATTATGTGGTGCTTCTTATGATCTGGGGGAGGCAGCCTGACCCCTTGCATGGGGCCCAGAGCTTTCCCAGCATGGCTGCCATCTGACCTCATCTACCTCAACTTCCTCCACAGCAGTCTTCTCTAGAGCAGCCTCCGTGTGTCCCCATCCCCATCAGCCCAAAAGCTTCTTCGCTCTTTCCCATAATGGGGATGTTGACCTAGAACATGTGAGCCATCTCGGGCTCACCTTCTTTGCACAGGCCCTCTGGTCTCTGGGAGCTGTTGGAGAACAAGGGCCATCCTTGGCTTATCTCCAGCCCATGCCTAAGCTTGCTACATACACTCAGTGAATGAATATCTTTTAAATGGATATTGTTTCCAGGTGCGTGTCATGATGGGTAGTCTCCATTATCAACTCGATGGGATTTAGAATCACCATAGAAACACATTCTGGGTATATCCATGAGGGTGTTTCCAGAAAGGTTTAACAAGAGGGAAGACCCACCCTGAATGTGGGCTGGGCTACACCATCCCTTGGGCTGATGGCCTAACTGAATACAAAAGAACAAGGCAAGCTGAGTGCCAGCCTCCCTCCCTCTCTCTCTCTCTCTCTCTCTCTCTCTCTCTCTCTCTCTCTCTCTCTCTCTCTCTCTCTCTCTCTCTCTCTCTCTCTCCTTATTGCAGATGTAATGTGAACAGCTGTCTCGTGTCCCAGCTACCAAGGCTTCCCCAGCATGATAGGCTATACCCCTAAATCATGATCCCAAATAAACTTTTTCTTCCTTAACTTGCTTTTGTCGGGGATCTTGTCAAAGAAATGAGAAAAATAAGTAACACACAAGACAATTTAAAAGGACTACTTGGTTTTTGCCCTGTGTGGCCATGTGTATGGTTCAGGTGGTTCATGCTATCAAGAAACCAGTTAACACTAGTATAGATCAGGCTCTATGGAGGATTAGCCAAAGATAAAAACTGGAAATGTGACTCACGTATTCAAAAAGAATACTTATTTTAGACACTTTCTTCCATATTCAAAATATTTTTTCCTCGTTCATTTTCAAAATTCTATTGTGAGAGCAGAATTTCTTCCTCGGCTGCCAAGGGGCCTTGTATAGAACAATTCACTCCTTTCCTTCTTATCATTGTAAACCTACAGAAGCAGCTGGAAGAGAGAAAAAATAATTATCACATTGATATACACACGGCTTTGTCCCAGAATGGACATTAGAACAGCGAGAAAAGAAAAATTTCCTTTTGAGAGAAAGTCTAATATATTAAACATTTCCGAGATTCTCTATCCATTTTTCTCCACCCAATGGAAGAATTCCAAATCTAATTATAGGCATTTATGGGAACTGCATTCACTAATGCTTAATTACCATGGAGTATAATAACTATTGTGTACACCACTGTGTGTGAGAGATTAATTTTGCTATAAGTTTTATTGGATTATTACATTAAATATAACAAAATCACAACCAGTCATCAGTGAATTTGTCTAGTCTACGTGACTGTTTATAGAGGGCAGTTATCAGCTCACATGTTAGAAGAGCTGGCCACAGCTTTGGTGAGAGTTATTTTAAAAAAGCCTTTTATTAATTTTTCCCATTTTTGTCATCTCCCTCTCCTCTTCCTTCTCCCATTAACAAACAGCCTTCTTTCCCATCAGTTTTCATCTTTCTTTCCTACCTTCTTTAACAGCCCTACTGAGTTATGTCAGGGTTGCTTGCATGATCCTGGGTGGAAGGTTATTTACTGTGGAATAAGCAACTTTCCAGTAGCTCCGCCACTGATGACCCTGACTCCCTTCTCCCAGCAGCCATTAGCCATTAGCTGCTCTGGGTGGTGTGAGGGCTCATGTATCCTTCCGCCATTGAAGACAATGGGCTGACATGCCCAGTCTTGTGCAGGAAACCACAGCTGCTGTGAATTACTTCTGACATCTCTTCTGCACCCTTTACAGCACTCAGCACCTGCTATACTCCAAATTGTGTAGCCGGAGGAACTAAGCCTGTATAAGCTGAGGAGCATGGATAGTAGTAGCTGTGGAAGCCCATGGCTCCACTTCCCCTTCCAAAAGAAACCTGTGAAACACACAAATCTAAAAATTCCAAGCTGGGCTCTGCATAGGAGAAAGAACATGTGGAGTTTGTCTTTCTGGGCCTGGATTACCTCATTCAGAGTGTCTGTCGAGGCCAGGAAGCTAGAATGAGGCCATGGGTAGAAGGAGGGTTTAATGGGGAGGGGATAGTAGAACACATGGGATATGAAAGTTGGTGAGGGAATAGTGTGGAGGAAAGATTTCAGTAAGGATGGGGTCAGGGGTGTACTGGAAAGCAGGGGATATGAAGGGATTAACCAAAACTACGTACAAATGAAAAAGCCATACAGAAACCTATCAAGTTGTGAGCTAATTAAAATATACTAAAAAGAGAGCATTTTAATAAAAGTACTCTACATAGATAGATAAGGTTCCATGAAGCCATAAATTAACAACCCCCTCCCGATGCCAGTTGTGAGATACCATCCTAAGAGTTGTTGGTCAGGTAGACAACAGAGGTCCTTAAAACTGTACCGGCTATTGCTGCTCTTAATTACTCAACAAAACTAGATGTTAAGTTCCTATTTCTGAAGACATCGAATGCTTTAATTGCAGGAATCAAACTGGAACAGAGATGGGAGCTTCCTCCCTGCTGATTTGCTTTCATAGAGCTGAAAGATGGCATCCAGGCAGCTGGGGGAGGAAAATCATTAACAGTCTGACAGCTGTGATCCCACTTGTGGCCCAACCAATCTGCAGGGCAAGATGTGCCCACTGGTATAATAGTGTCATGACAGTTACAGGGTAACCAACCACTTTCTGATTGGATTTGAGGCGTGCTCCACATAAGGATATGCCTGATACTGTAAACCTGATCAAAAGCCCATGACTGGGGAATTCATTTGCTTTGAGGGAAAGGGGAACCTGTTACTGTTGCTATGCTAAATGGATATGATGCCATGCCCCCATATATATATGCATAGATTAATGTTGCTCTCAGTCTCAATCAGAGAAGCTTCTCTTTGTGGTGAGCAGTAGCAGAGATGCACATCTGGTCAAAGTCCTGAGAATAAGTGACTATTAATGTTCACTCAGACCTAAATACAACTTCTCTATCTTTGCCCCCTACAAATCTTAGAGAATATTGTGGAAGAGGTGTTGCAAAGAATGTAAGAGCAGGAGGATGGGGAGGAGTGCTGTGGAACACTCTCCCTTGGATACAATATGGCTATTGTACTCACAAACTAGCAGAAGCTATGGTTTCTTACACAAAATGGCCAGTCACATTCTAATATGGCTAGTAGAGGAGCTCAACCCCTCCCGAAGAAGCTATTGACAGGTAACTGCTCCTGGAGAAAGGAAGTCATGTTCTTCAGTGTTTAGCAACTGGTAAGATTGGAAAAATTCATCTTTATCCTTAAAAGGTTATTTTGACTCAGACTGTAGTTTCATAATGTTCTCTTCACAATTTACAATCTGAAACTCTGAAAACACCAAAACTCAGTCTGGCCTTACACAAGACTATTTGTAATCTGTATATATTCCACTTGAGCCACATGTCCTGTTATGGAAATATTAATGTGTTAATTATGGAGTGTTGTTCCGAACTGTGCTAGGAATGTTATATAATATATAGTGTACATATAAATTAACTCTCCAATATCTAAAAATACTCTGAATTATGAGAAATGCCTGACTCTAAAACTTTTGAATAAGGGATTGTAGACCTGTATTATTCAAACATGAAGTTTCTATGAAGTAACCACTCCCCAAAAGAGGCACCGATGAGCCTTTTACCATTGTTCTGGTCTCTCATATTGAATCTGGATGCTTTCTAAACAGGATGTGACAGAAAAGATGCTGTGTGGATTCTGAGCCCAAGTCTTTAGAAAGCACCCACTTTTGTAATTTCTGACAATTTGATCTTAGTAAGAAACCTGGCTATGCTGGGAGGCAAACCACACAGAGAAGCTTAGTGGACACAAGAAAGAGTCCCAAAATTGCTTAAGGAGAGGTTTTCATGACCCAAGGTCTCTTCCAAGTTCTTCCTTCTGGCCATCTTTACCTTTAAAGCATCCATGGGCATTGTGGTTCCTGCCATCTGACTATAAATTGTGTGAGAGATCCCAGGAGCCACCCAGCCAATTCACAGAAACCTAAGAAATCATGCATCTTTGTTGTTTTAAGCCACGGTGGCTATGACACAGTAGAAGGTAAGTGGAATGTACTTTTCACTTTGTTCACAGATAAATGAAAAGTCACAGGATGAGAAAGGCACCCCCAGAAAAGGATACATGGCCTCAAAGATACAAAAGGATGACAGTTTCTGCTAACTAAATGCCTGTTATGTGCCTGGTACTCTGCTTACATAATTTGTCTCAGAGTAGCCCCGGAAAGAAAGTTATACTAACTCCATTTTCCATACGAGGAGGTATCTGAAATTTGTCTGGAACTTTTCAGTTAGTCTGTGAGAAGGCTAGAATTCATACCTAGCAATTTCCACACGACTGATGCTGGCTACCTCCCAGCTCTTTGAACCTTGGGAAAATAATCCCCTTGACTGTGAACATGAACTGCCTTACTCTTCTGCAACCTGATCTCCCAGAGGATGCACCCCCTTCCCTTTGGGAGCCACCTGCCTGCCTGAGGTCTCAGTCCATAGGCACGTCCCATTTCCCAGGACACAGTATAGGCAGGGGACAAAGTGTGATGTTAAAAAAATAGTCTATTTTCACACTAGACTTGACACAAAGGAATATATCCACCTGTTCTTCCATCTCACAGGTCTCAGTAGACCTTTCCCTTCTAAGTTATTACTTCCTTGCCATTTCTCTGAGCTGATCGTTCACTCTTGCCCAGAACACCCTCCCCTGCCTACCTTTGCTTTTTGCCCAATCATTTCCCCTCCTCAATTCATGTTTCCTCCTGATCCAGTCTGAACTGGTCCACTCCCAACACCTCACACAAGGGCCCTAGCTACTGGTTCTGACCTATACTCCTGTGGTCACTATACAGTGCTCTATCACTGAGCAGAGTGCTATATCATCTGAACCACATATCTGCCTATCTTCTCTGTCATTCTGCACATTTCCCAAGGCAAGCAGTATGTCCTAGCCATCTTTATCTCCTTACATAATGCTCAATCCTTAGGTAATGGCATGAGTGAGTGAATGATAGTTGGGCTATCATCTTCTTCCTCTATTGTAGTTTCCCCACGGGGTTTAATAGCAGTAAATAAATGATGAAAACCTTAAAAAGTTCTACTGTTGGTCTTTCAGGTCCTACAGGTTGTTAATGGCTGACATAAGCATGTGTGAAGTTGAAGTATTGCTTTCTATTGGACCGAGAAGATGACAAATTAAGTTTCCTTCTTCCAGTCGACAGAGAGCTGAGACTCAAGAGTAAGAAGAGAAGGATTAAATGTTACTTTTATTACCCCTAAAATCAATTGAGAACATGACTGATCTGGTGGCTAAGCTGAGCTTTTACACTTTCTCCCACAGGGATACTTTGAGAAGGCAAAGCAAACCATTCATTCAGAGTTGCCGCCTCACCCACTTCTCAGTAGAGAGGGAAGAAGTGAAGGACTGATCAACGTTCACAACCTTTCAAGAGTTTTGTTCCACACAATCTAGAAATATTGAACACATCCACTGCACACAAAATGGATCACATCATGACCACTCTTGTTATGTGGCAGAGACATCACGTATAGAAAGACACTGGAAATACTACACCAAGGACATGAGTGTACATTATGTGAAAGAATATAGAGAAACTGGGGACTCCATAACCAAGAAATTGTATGGCCATAGAGAAACACATGTATGCTGGTTTAATTGTGGAGGGAATAACCAAAATACTTAGTGAAACTACAGTCATGTGCTGCCTGAGTGCTTAAAAACATTGATTAAGAATTTAGAGAGTACATTATATCCACTCAAGCAATAATATTTATGGCATGTAGAATAACAAGCCTTTCTGCTAACATACTCAATGACATTGCTGAAACATGAGCAATTATAGCGTTCTTTAGTTTATTTGGACATGTGGTAATTTCTTGTTTTTTAATGGAAAATGCTGAAATGTTATAATGTGCAGGCAGAAAGAAATGAGGTTATTATTATTTGGAAAACTTGAGAGGGAAAGTGCAGCCCTATCTTACTTCCTATTGTAGCTTAAAATACAGCATATTATTGACTTGTTTTCCTGTTTCAACTTCACTCTTTCTCTACAAATAGGGGGAACAGGAAAGTTACATTAAAAAGGAAATAACTCTGGAGACTTGGATTTAAGTGTCAATGTACTTGTGACATCTAGCCCCTGACTTTTATTCCCCTGGTTACATCTGTAAAATGGAAAAGTTAGCATACTTTTCTGGTTGAGATACGAAGTGTCTCCAAGAAAGCCTCATGTGTTGAAGGCTTGGTCGCTAATGCAATGTTCAGAGGTAAGGCTTTTGGAAAGTGATTGGACCATGAGGACTCCAACCTAATCAATGGATTCATCCATTCATATTGTCATCATTTGATAACATTAATAGAGATGACAGAAACCAGGAAGTAGCTTCACTGGAGGAAGTGGGTTCTTGAAGGCATGACCTGGAAGGGTATTCGGTAATTGTTCTCTTCCAATTCTCTCTCTCTCTCTCTCTCTCTCTCTCTCTCTCTCTCTCTCTCTCTCTCTCTCTCTCTCTCTCTCCCTCCTTCTTACTGGCTGCTAGGAAGTGAATAGCTTTCTCCAGCCATGTCTTTCTGCTATGATATCTCTGCCTCTCTGCCTTGCTACAGTCCTAAAAGCAAAGGAGCCCATTGACTACAGGCTGAAACACATGAACCAAAATAAATTTTCCATTCAAATGTTTCTACCGCTTATTTTTGCCATAGTAATGAAGATTTAACCATACCTACATCCCTAGGTGTAGGTGAAATAAGAATTAAGTGGGGGTTGGAAAGATGGCTCAGTAGTTAAGGCTCTAACCACCCATGCTTGATTTCCCAGTACCCACATAGAGCCAGATGCACTGGGTGGCACATGCATCTGAAGTTTGTGTGGAGTGGCTAGAGGACCTGGTGTGACTATTTTCTCTGTCTCCTCTCTGTCTCTCTTTGCTTGGAAAGAAAAAAAGAAAGAAAGAAAGAAAGAAAGAAAGAAAGAAAGAAAGAAAGAAAGAAAGAAAGAAAGAAAGAAAGAAAGAAAGAAAGAAAGAAGAAATATTTTTTTAAAAGAATTAAGTGGGACAGAGTGCAGAGGAGAAATATGCAGTATAATGCTATAAGCATTTAACCAGCTGCTTGATAGATGGTTTTAAAAGTAGTCAGCAGATCCTGCCATCATGACTATAACACCAGGTTCCAAGAGCCAGAGAATACTGGGGAAATTTAATTCCACTTGTTCAGACTTTCATCCAGGATGGGCTCCCTTTCA
>PVHP010018314.1:0-33260 GCA_004024765.1 Zapus hudsonius | reverse complement strand
GTCCATTCTTATGTGGGCTATGACTCAGGAGCTAAGGGGAACAGGTACTCAGAGTCACACAGAGCTTCCACTGAGTAAGTGACCTTTTCAGGTTCTTGGCTTATGAATTCAACGAATGAGATTCACAGACCAGAGAAAGGTGAAATATGACTTTAGAAAAAGTTTATTAGAGCTTGATAGAAAGGAAAGACTCCTCTGTGCCAACAGCAGGGAGTCTCCTATGGAGGAAAACACATTGAGTGACTTTTAAAAAAATTATTTATTTGCAAGGGGAGAGAGAGAGAATGGACATGCTAGGGCATCTAGTGGCTGCAAAGGAATTCTAGAGGCAAGTGACACTTTGTGCATCTGGCTTTACTCTGTTCCTTAGGTTTTTCATGCAATCACTTAACCACTGAACAGACTTTCCAGCCCAGGTTTTGATTAGGGTTTTTATGGAACATGACACAGGTTGTGATGTGCCCAAGAGCTGACTCACAGATTACTATGTGACAAAGACTAGATTTCATAGCTTCTAGTGATATGAGACAGAAATTGGCTAGGCAGTCAGGGTATCAGAACCCCAAAAGTGAGTGATATTTTTATTACTTGACTAAAAGCCAGAAATGTCACTAAGCTTGCAGAAACCTGGATGTTATACGCTCCAGGAAAGATTTCTAGATTAACTTTGCACCCTTCCTATGTGATAGAAGATTTGATCCTTATCTAAGATTACTGGTGTTTGTCTGTAATACCTGCAGATGTGGTCTTCCTAACATAACCACTCCCCATTAAAAACAAACAAAGAAACAAATAAACAAAAAAAAAAAAAAAACCAGAACTGAGTCTCAAGGTGGGTTTCTGAGATTTGTCTCCTTTTCTCACAGAGCTTCCCAAACCCCCTCTTGCATCTCTGGGCAAGAGCTCTAACTTGTTTTCCTCTCTTAAATTCTAGTTGTAAGCTCCCTTCCCTTCTCCTTCCCAAAGCTCTAAACTATAATAAAATGTTTCTGAACCATATTCTCTGGTCTGTAGATTTCATTCTTCAAATTTATAGTACAAGGATCTGAGAGCACCCCAAATTATTAGTGCATTGGTGTACAAGGAACCCAAAATTCCTGTTATCACTAGATGAGAAAGACTGAGTTTCTGTAATATTGGACAATATTTCCAGAAATGGTAGGTAGGGACCAGAGATTCTGTTATATACAACGGGTGCAAGCTTAATCTAGGGAGCCTTCCTGGGTGGTGTAACTTCCAGGGAAGAGGTAAAGAAAAAAAAAATCCAGATTTTCTTTGTAGGCTTACTGTCGTTTTCCACTTTTAGTCAAGAAAAATAAGATTCACATTGGTGTTCTGTTATCCTGACTGTCCAGCCAATTTCTGTCTCCTATCATCAGTAAGACTCATTAAAGTTTGCTCATTTCCTTGATTCAGAAATTCTTTAATCAATGATCATCCTTTTGATACTTGAACACACATCAAAACTCACCCTCTAGGGCCTAAAAAACCTACATCTATGTTTTTATTTATGAAAACAGTCCAAAGATAACAACACTATTTAATTTAAAATAAATGTGCTCAGGTTTCACTCGCAACACTAAAAAGGAAATGAAAGTGATGGACCAGTGGACAGGAGTTCATTAGGCTCAGCCTGAAGAAGGATTTTCATATGCAGCTCATGTAAAGGAGAAGAAATCAATGGTCCCTTACCATAGGCCTCCACAAAGCAAAACAAAGCGCCATTGTTGAATGTTCAATGGTATCTTACAGCAAGATGGCAGAAACCAAAATATTAATAGGAAGGTGAGCTACAAAAAGAAACCAAACCCCTCAGGAGGCCAAGTAAACCAGGGAGTACTACTGAGAAGGAATTATTAAAAGTATTAAATCTATGGAGTATTATCAATGTTATAGACAGTTTCCCACAAAATTATAGAAGCTTTGGGGTTCCATCTTGGCAGTTAACCTTTTTTTTTTATCAATTTTAAGATCCTGAAGGAAATAACAAAAACAAATTTATCTGGTACAAAAACTTCAAAGAGGGATTGTGGCTGTATATTAAATGGTTCCTTAATACTGCCATGAATTTTTTTCCATAGCTTGCCAGATTTAATTTGATAAGCCTTTAAAGTACAGCATACAAGGATATTATTGCACATAGATAGATTTCACTAATCAATTGCACATATATTATTGCACTAGATAGGTTTAAGCTCCTTTATGAGTCTTGGTATCTGGTAAATGTTTCATTCACGTGTATGCATAGTCAAGAAGTACTCTCAAAAAAAAAAAAAAAAGCCAGGCATGATGGTGCGCATCTTTAATCCCACCACTTGGGAGGCAGAGGTAGGAGGATCACTGTGAGTTCAAGGCCACCCTGAGACTACCTAGTGAATTCCAGGTCATCCTGGACTAGAGCGAGACCCTAACTCAAAAGCTCCCCCCCCCAAAAAAAAAAGTACTCAGAGACTACCTAGTGAATTCCAGGTCATCCTGGACTAGAGCGAGACCCTAACTCAAAATCTCTCCCCCCCAAAAAAAAAGTACTCAGACATGTATTACCCAGGTTGAGCCATACTGATGCACTGCCTAGCTAGCTATCCATCCGTGATAATGTTGTATGCCAGCCGTCTACAGATGGACAAGATAAAGCAACTCATCTTTCCATCTGTCACAGTCAGTTCACCTGCCCCTGGGATGAATCTTCAAACCAGGCACAATTTATGGGAGAAAAGGATTTATTTAAACTAAAGATCCAGGGGAAGTTCCTTAACTGCAAAAGAGGCTGCTCCCTTTTCACAGATCCAAGCAGAGGCAGAAACCCATCACCAACCACACACACACACACACACACACACACACACACACACACACACACACACACAGAACAAAAGAGGCAGGAAGGCCAAGGAGAGAATTCCTACCCCTTTATATAGCCTTAGATTGGAGGTATTGCAACCCTATCCTACACTTCATGGCTTCCTGAGTCTCTGGAATTTCCTTCCTGCACTGCCCACACAGGAACATCACACCTAACAAATCCATGGGTTGAGAACATGGACACACTAGGAGGAATATTGAAGGACTTTAGAGTTTAGAGCTTTGGGAAGGAGACGGGAAGGGAGCTTACAAAAAAAAAAAGTAAAGCTCACTCTCCAAGGTACATGCAAGAGGTAAAGTTGACTCTGTTTAGAAGTGAAAGTGAGAAAGAAATTGTATAAATGAGAAAAAGTAGCATTGTGCAATAATTCAAAAGTTAAGTACATATGCCAGGGCTAAGGGGCTAAACAAAGGTATCAGATAAAAAACCTGAAACATTACTGAAATTTTAACTGCACAATTTGAATTGCAATTCAGTCATCTCACCTTCTGTGAGTAGATTCCTCTCATTATCTGAAGCTTTTTTCTTTCTCTTTGAATACGGTTATTTGTAGATGCATTAGTAAATTAAGTCATAGCATTTGGGATTTACTATGCATTATTAATGCCTTTCATGCCCCCTTCTAACTTCTTTCTTGCTGTCATGGCATTCTAATGTAAAGAATGACCCAGAAGGTTCAAAACTTGCTAATCACTTTTATACCTGTACCAAAGAAACAAATGTGGGTGGTTACAATGATTGAATGGTTAATACTTCATAATTAGTAATTATTCTTTCTCACCACCTTCTGAATACATATAGTTTATTTTTTTTCCTTAAAGGGAATATTTCGATGTTAGAAGCAGCTTGTATCTTTGTTAAAATAGTAGTTGTACATTTCTGTTTAATCATTGAACTGTCCACTGAAAAAGCAAATTTTTTTAAATATTTTATTTATTCATTTTTCAAACACAGAGAGAGAGAGAGAGAGAGAGAGAGAGAGAGAGAGAGAGAGAGACCAGGGCCACCACCTTATGGGTCTGGCTTATGTGGGTCCTGGGGAATTGAACCAGGGGCCTTAGGCACTGGAGGCAAGTGCCTTAACCTCTGAGCCATCTCTCCAGCCCTGAAAAAGCAAATTTTATAATGTAAGAGCATTATATGTCAATAAACATGACTTTCTTAATGTCTGGAAGTTTTAAAAACTATTTAGTAACAAAAGTTCATGTGTCAGAAGTTGAATAACATGTTTTGAAAAATCAGTCTTAACTGATGATTCTGACTATGAAGCAAAATAACAAAAAAGTTGATGGCGAAATATGTCTTAATTTGTGTCTCTCCTCAGCCTGTTTCTTCCTTTAAGACATCCATTCTTGCCTCATAAGTATTCTTTTAGAAAAAGAGTTCCTAATACACAGTGGCTTATATGTTCCATGTATATACATGTATGTATGTTCCATGATTTTTGCACTTAATACATTTTGGAGATGGCTTTATATCATCACATATAAAGCTGACATTCCTTTTAATGGCAAAATATTTTGTTTTAAAAATGTACTAAATTTTTTTTATCCAGTCTCTTTTATATTATCATTTAGTATTTTTCAATTCTTTGTCATTGTCAAAACATGAATATATCTAGAGAAGTTAATATCTGTGTATGCATAAGTTTTATGTGCTCATATTTGTGCACATGCATTCACATGTGTGTGAACAAGATATATTTCCAAAAGTGCAATTCTGGGATCAATAATTATGTGAAGATTTAATTTTTGTAACCATTACATTTCTTTTATAAAACTTATGCTAATTTATAACATATTAGAAATTGTGATCTTATATTTTATCCACATTGTTATCCATAATCGAAAGACACTAAATCTTTCCTTTTTTCCAATGGTCATAAGATTGCTATAGTTTATCTATATGTATTGGAGCATGCATATAATCCTAGCAATTGGGAGGTAGCAGGATAATGAGGAACTCAAGGTCATTCTCCTTACATAGCAGGTTCAAGGATAGCCAGGGTTACATGAGGTGCTGTCTCAAAAAAAAAAAAAAACAATGCCATAGCATTAGAAATATATTTTTCATTATGAATAAAAGTGAGTTTACATACTGAGAATTTCAGGACAGTAATTAAATCAAAGATTAATTCATGATAGATATCTGGACAATTATAAATTAATCACCCTCTTATGATTAGTGATTTTGAAGATTGCCTTCCTCAGCCACATGTTCTTCTGAAGGGACTAGTACTTGAATGCAATTGTTTGAAGACAGAAATTAGGAAGAGGGGATGTTTCTGCTCCCTATATAATATGGAGACATTATAATTGTTTGAGTTGGGTTTGCAAAGGATCCAGGCACTCGTCATGTGTTTTGGAAGCAGGAAACCAAGAATGGATTTTAGTTGATTCTTCTCGCAGATGCTGCATAGCTCTTAAGAAAATGATCAGAGACACTCATTCATGGAGAGATTATTTTTTAATATTTATATAGTTCCCTTGAAGGTCCTAGGCTGATATCACCATGCCAACAAATAATTCCCGGGACTAGCTCTCTTCAAAAGTCTTATGTAGAGGGAAGAAGTAAGACAGGTTCTGAGTGATTTTTTTCCTAATGCTGAATCAAATTATTGAGGTCTGTGATTCTATATTTTAGCTGCAACATCTTCTAAACCAACAATAGCACGCTTTATTGAATTACCTTACATTACAGTCTAATAGCTTTCTACAAATATGGCATGTCTCTTGAATCACTTCTTTAGAAATATAAGCTTCCAATAGCCAATTGAAAAAGCCTACATCTGTTGTTCCAAAGAAAGACTTACTAATTGGGGGTTTAGGGATAAATTGCTTAGAACAGAGAGCTTGGAGGCTGGTTTATTTTGAGAACTTCAGTTGAAGGCATCTCTTCTGTGTCCTGTAGTTTCATTGAGGATACGGTCGATTATGTGAGAAAGCAATGAAGAAGCCCCATTTGACTGTTACTTTATTAGCCCTGGTTCTTATCAACTTTCCACAGCTTTGGGAATTTGGCTCATCAACACATCATGTCCTTGAAATAAATGTGTTTTATGACAATAGTTTAGGCCAAAAAAGTGATTCATATATATTTCATAATTTATATTATTTTTAGAATTTTTAATAATGATTTGAAAATAAGAAGGGAATTGCTACTGAAAACATTTCTCTTAGCATTTTCTTGTTAGTTGTTTTTTTTTAATTAAGCCTAATTGTGTGTGTGTGTGTGTGAGAGAGAGAGAGAGAGAGAGAGAAAGAAAGAAAGAAAGAAAGAAAGAAAGAAAGAAAGAAAGAAAGAAAGAAAGAAAGAAAGAAAGAAAGAAAGAGAGAGAGAGGTGTTTTTGCAGCTTCTTAGTGTCTCATGGATTCACCAGCAGCAGGGTGCACTGGTCCCAGATGGCTGGACTGGAACCCAAGTATCCTTCTTTTAAATTAAAAATGTTTTAGTTATTTATTTGCAAAGAAGAGAATGACACAGAGAGAGAGAAAGAGAGAGAGAGACATCTCTCCAACTCAAGTTTTGCATTTTCCTGAGAAGATGAACCAGATTCAAGAAGGCTTATGTTATAAGGAAAGCATGGAATGTGGTATTGAAAAGAAAGACCAATTTGGATCTGTAGACAAATACAACATGCTGCAGAAGAGATTCCTTCTCTTTTCTTCAGTCTAATCCATATTTACATCTACTTGACTCATAATGAATATAAAACTGATATGGTATATACATCAGGATCAATTCAGCAGTTGTACTGGATTGGTTGGGTAGTCCAGTAATAGCTGTTTTGTTCTATTACAATAAATATCAAAGGTAGAACACACAGTAGTTGTTCAGTCCAAGAAGTCAGATGACTCAGCAATCAATGGGTCACCCCTAAGGATAGTTCACAGTCCCATTCTCTGTGGTGGGCTGCTAGCATGGGTCTGCACCAAGTGCTCCGTATTTTGACTATGATCTCCGGATAAATCATAAGAAGCCAAAATTGGCTATAAAGAAGGAAATCCAGAAATTTGCAAATTCCTTCCATAATTCATCAAAAAACAAGACATAAATGAGATAGACATTAAGTTCAAATATATTTAAAAGATACATTATAAAAACTTTCCAAGTGTTGTTTATTACAATTACATTTATACATGTATTTCCTGATTTTTCCTGGAGAGATGTCAGCATACGTCTATTTACCCGTTTAAGGCACTGAGAAGAGACTAATGATACCATACAACTCTAGTCAGTGATCTAATGAGTTTCTAGGGTCATTTATAGTGCCATGGATGAGCAATCACATACAGTTACATGGGTGAGGAGGTATATATAGGAGGATGGGTGAGGGATTACTTAGGTATTAACTTAGGTTAGGGGTTATTAACAGTTATGTGGGTAAGATGTTACATTCAGGAACATGAGTTATGCAGAGCATAGGAGAGATGTTACATAGAGGAACATGGGTGAGGTATTACAGGAAAATCAGGGAAGGGGTAACTTACCTTTGCATGGGTTAAGGGTTACTTAGAGCAGCATGGGTGAGGATTCATAGGAGCATGGGTGAGGTCTCATAGGAGCATGGGTGAAGGATTACTTACAGTAATATGGATGAGGTCTTATAGCAGCATGGGTGAGAGGTTACTTATTAGAGCACAGGTTGGTTTTACTTACAGTTGCATGGGTTAAAGGTTACTTACAGGAACATGGGTAAGGGGTTCCTTATACTCACATAGTTAATGGCTTACTTGCAAGAGCACAGATAACTATGGAGCAGCTGTATTACTGTAAAGCCCACCCCAACATGTGTGATGCCTCATGAAAACTCCACACCGGATTTCCTTGCACACAGGCAGCTCCACGAAAGTCTCCCCCTCTGACAGGAATTGTCTATTACTTATAGAATGTTTGAGAAGGACCTCATGAATCTTGTAAGCTTGATGAATTTTTCCTGAAGCTTATGAGCCTCTATCTTTCCCCCCCAAGAGAGCATACTTCAATAATATTACAAGAGTGGTATGGTACTACCTTCAATAGAACAGAAGGCATAGGTTGAATCTGTGTTGGTAACAATCTTGTATCTATCATCAATACAATAGTTGAGATGAATTTACTACCTCTATTAGGCACATATTATAAAGGCTGAATAAATAACTAGCAAACAGATCATAGATGCCATCACAGATGTTTGACTTCTGTCCTCAATGGGAACTATATAGGAAGATAATGGGCTTTGGAGGAATATAACCATCTCAACCTGCAAGAGAAAGCCTTTCATTTCTGTGTATATTCCAGTCATGAACCACAGAAACAGAGCATTGGTAACCAAACAAATGAACCCCTCCCTCTGGAAGGGAGATGACGCTAAGTATTAGCTTGAAGTATTTTCCTTGGTAACTTGAATTCAGACTACAAGATTTAGTCAAGAAATGTCAGAAGTAATCGATTGTTTATTTTTACCTCTCATGTGTCACTTGAAGAATGGAAAGAGGCATTTTATACATTATCACAGTGGCAGCACATACTTGCTCACATTACTGATTTGAGAAACAAGAATTCCTGAAAGAAAATCAATTTCAAACATGGAGCAATGTTAAATCTTGCCATAAAACAACAAATCTTCAATGAGACACTTTAAAGATCATCTTCTATGTCATTAATTCACATCATAGTGTGTAGAACAATTTGACACCTTTATTTAACACCTCCTCTCAGAGCAAGGGTTCATTTAAGATGTATTCCCACAGAAGCAATTAGTTGAAAGATGTATCAGACTTTAAAACTTACAGTGTTTATCCCCTGAAAACATGGTAGGAGGCTATAAGCCAGTACATACAGATACAGATTTTCTGCAAATACACAAATTAATTTTTTTAACAAGCATTAATTATGCATGTGACTGGAGTTCAGTCTGATGTGCAACCCATGCATATAGGATGCACTGATCAAATGAAATAAATTTTTCCTTTATCTATCTTCCACAAGCCTTTCCCAGCATCTAATAATCACCATTTCACATTCAGGGAAACATTTTTTTAGCTTCTATCTAGGAGAAAATCATGTGTGGTACCTTGGTTATTTGTCTGGTTTATTTCTTTCAACAGAATATCTTCTGGTTCCATTCTTTTTACCCCAAAGGCAAGATTCTGTCCTTTTTCTAGCTTAATAGTACTCTCTCTCTTTCTCTCTGTCTTTTTCTCTCTCCTGTCTTCATATACATATATGAATGTGAATCTATAAAAGGTCTATAGGATGATAAATATGAACTTGTACTCATTAAAAGGCTTAGCTTGATGTCATATCTCAGCTATTGGTATTGGGAACAGTGTTTTTTAAAAAACAGGACCATACTGATATCACATTCATATGTTAAATTTCTAATTCTTAATAAAGTCATCTACTTCCATAATCATAATATTTGGTCTGCCACTCTGAGGATTCCGCCATCGGCAGCATACTCAGTGACGTCACCACCTAACACTATCTACCTTCGAACCACTTACCACTGACCCATCAAGTCTTTTTCTCTTCTTCCTTCAGGGTTTCTTTACTGTTGACATGTTTTGAGCACACAGATGATAACAACAGGATCTTGTACTTTCTTACAAATATCTTTGTTGTAGTTTAAATAAGAACTGCTCTAAATGACCTGTGAATTCTGAGCTCATGTGGCAGCTGATGGACTTCCAAGAAATGATTGGATTCTAGGGGCTCCAAACTCAACAATGGATTGATCCATTGATGAATTCCAAATATTATAACATTACTCGGAAGCAGTGGAAAGCAGGGCATGAAGTCTCTTAGAGAAAGGGGTCATTGGGAGTACTGCCTGAGAGCCAAATAATACCCTACCCCCTTCTCCCCCTTCCTATATTCTCTCCTCCCTGTGTTTCTGAGTTGCCTTGATCTCATTCGCATTGCTCTGTCCTCCCTGTCAGGATGGATTGACACCTTCTAACCCAAAGGAAGTCTCTCCTCCTCTTAAGTTGTTTATGTCAGGTATTCTCACAGTGGTGTAAAAAGAAAAACATAATACAGCATCCCTCTATTTCCCATTATTTCTCATGCCCAGCGTAGAGTTCATTCTTCATCATCTTAGGTAACTGAGAGTATGCATACCTAAGAAGAGATTTCACAGTGGAGTTATGAGAATGGGGTATCATATATCATTCAAAAGTGATCTTGGATTTGACCATTATTTTGTACCTTAGTGTCAGGAGAGCTATGAGAAAGTTGGCTTCTGTATGACTAGAAGGCATTTCTTTTCTATTCTTTAACAGTTAATGCAGGAGGGAGGAAGTTCAGCCTACTTCCAATATTCACAGAGAGATTCTTCGTAATGGAATATTTATTAAAATATATAAAACTTCTTCTCAGCTGTTTGGCAATGACCAGACAGAACTGGGACAGGAGTTCAAGGTTCTTCAGTGTCTGGTATTTCATAGTTTCATATAGAACCAGCAGGACCTCTCCACATATTCAATAATTTTTGAATTAAAGTATACTTTTTTCTTAATTAAAGAGTTAAAAAAAAAAACAACTAGAAGCTTTACACTGGAAATGATCCATGAATTTTAAGACTTTTTTGGCAATTGTCATCTTTAATTTTTAAATAAAATGTATCTTTATTATCCATATTTACAAACATTGAATGAGCAAATAATATGTTGGTGTCCCCAGTTCCCTGATTTCCCTCTTCCCTGTCCCCAATCAGCTGGGTGTCCTCCTCCTCCGTGGGCAGTCTGGAACAGTCCATGGGGTAGGGGGTTACAGATAGCCTAGGAGTCAACCCAGTTTTTCTAACAGGAATTGAGCATTAAAAACTGACTGCTTGCCAAAGTATAACAGCCCTATTGGAGTTTGGAAGATCTTAATTTCTTCTTACTAATTTTCGAAATGAACATGGGGTTTGTGAATGATCACACAGTCCAAGTCTATTGGTAAGGAAATGTTTCTTCTGCAGAAGTAGAGTGCAGACAGGCCAGCACATCAAGCAGACTTCCTGCAAGGCTTTCATCTCCTAACACGTGGGTTCTGTATCTCACCAATTAGTTAGAGCTCAGCCTCATACTCGTATGCAATTGGTTAAACTATAAAAAGGACACAGTCTCTGGGGGAAACCTAAAAGAATGGAAGATTTATGGGCCCTTTACCAAATGCAGAAATAGGAGCTTTGGTTCCAGGGATTGTTAACTGTTCAGATCTCAAAGATGGCTGATTCTTGGTCTCAATGATGGCTGGCTAAGGGACTAAACCACAAAATGGCATTCTTCCAGATTTGAGTTTCTCCATCTTTTTAACCTTTTATAGAAATAAACACCAATACACCTATCTCTCTCTCTCTCTCTCTCTCTCTCTCTCTCTCTCTCTCTCTCTCTCTCTCTCTCTTTCTCTCATATTTTTATACTAATGGGAGCCTTTTCATGAAGATAAGGTGTACAAAGCAAAAAATACCAATTAAAGTAAGCTTTATAAAATGCAGAAAAACCTAGATTGGATGATGTAGCTATGCTTCTTTCTGTAAGATGAAGACAAAGGGGTTCAGAGCTAAAGATTTGTCTAACTTGACTGCACAATCACATGTATTAAAGAGCAAGCGTCAGGGTTAACAAATAGCCCAGGGCATAAAAGCTCTTGATGGACATGCCTGATGACATGAGTTAGGATGCCCAGGATGTAGGTAAACCCAGATGCAGTGGAACAAGCATCTATAATCCCAGAAATCCCAGCATACCTATGGTGAGATGGGAGGCTGAAGAGGGAGAATCCCATGGGAGCTGGTAGGCCAAATGGCTTAACAAATATAGAATTAAACTACAAAAAAAAAAAAAAACCCTGCCTTAAACAGGGTAGAAAATGAGGACCAGGACCAACATTTGAAGTTGTTCTATGACCTCCACATGTGTACAGGGTAATACACATGTCCACATGAACACCCAAAAACACAGGGATCTTTGTGTGTGTATGAGTGCACAGAACAAAGTAATGTTCACTTCATCTCAATGTTATCATTCACAAGAGACCATGTTTAGGTGGGATGGATAGTATTCTAATTAAACCATGAGGCAAAAAATCACTATCCATCATCAAAAATATGCCTTTATTAGCCAGGTGTGGTGGCATCTGCCTTTAATCCCAGCCTTGTGAGGCAGAGGTAGGAGGATTTCAGTGAGTTTGAGGCCACTCTGAGACTACATAGTGAATTCCAGGTCAGCCTGGGCTAGAGTGAGACCTTACCTTGAACAAAGAAAATAAAATAATATGCCTTCATTATAATAGCCCTCTTAAGCATAGAAATTAAGCACTTATTTAGTATTAACAAATTGAAAATATACCTTGACAGAACAGTAACCGATGCAAAGTCCTTCAGTGTGGGTGGTTGACATCACTTTTTGGTGTGGTTTTTCTCCATCAGGATGAGGGATAGAGGCGTGCAGAGCCTGTCCATCCTCATATCAATCAGTTTAATCTGCTATAACCAAGCACTACATGCTGCATATTTTAAACAATAGGAATATTTTTCCCAATAATGGAGGCTGAGGTTTGGGATATGCAGTCCTCTGTTTCATTATATTCTTTCCAAGGCTATCATGAAATAAAAAAGAAGATAAGACTTTACTCAAATTTCAGTATAGTTTGAAATTAACACAACACCCATTACCTCCATCATGTCCTCCCCATGACTATAAAGTAGAAATATGATCTATGTATGGCAAAGAATAAACAAAGAGGTTTGCTTTTGAACTAGCCTATCTTTATTTAAAGAAATATATCAAGATAGACCTGCAAACTTTAAAGGTACATTCCAATACTAAAACCAGTACAAACAATTTTAGAAGTAACAGAGATTCGACAGAGAGGTGAATAAAACATTTTCAAAACAGTCTTAGTCAGGAGTGGTGGAATACCCAGTACTAAGAAAGTAGAGACAAGAGGTTTTTAATAAGTTCTACTTCAACCTGGTCTACATATCAAGCTCCAGGCCAGCCAATGCTTCACAATAAGTAACAAGCTCCTGATCCAAAAAAATCAATTAATAATGAAAGTAAATTAAAAATAAAGCAATCTTATATTCTTAGGTATACCAATGTACTAAGCAAACAATTCTGAATACAAAGTGGGACAGAGATCTTAGCAACTTAAAACATAACAGCAAAAACTATCATAGATATTGAAAACAGGTAGGTATAAAAATGTGTTTTACTGGTGAATGCTAACTGTCACTTCTCCACTCTGCTTTTAGCAGCAGCATACACACCTGGCTGTCTTCTACAGAATATCCCACTCAGTGACTGGAACACTTGAGCAAGTCAGATCAGGTACCACAGTAAAACCACTTATATCAAGATTTCCAATTTCTGTTACTGCCATTTCAGGTTAAGAACACTTTTACTTTCTTCCTTATATTTCACTTCTTTGCTCCAAGGGATAGAACACACAGCATGGATTTAATAATTGGAAATAAGATGTTTGAGGTAGGGGGTGTGTGTGTGTGTGTGTGTGTGTGTGTGTGTGTGTGTGTGTGTGTGTTTACCATTTTCTTAATAAGCAATCTTAGCCAATTACAAACAGTTTGAAACTTTCTTCATCTGACCAACAGGACTAAAGATGTCCATTTGATCCAATTGTGAGAATTAAATTAGGTAGGGCATGTCTTCTGGTTCATTGACTATCACAAGGGTGGAGCTAAATCATGAGACTCTGTTTCCCTGATAAGGGGGAGTGTGAAAATCTGAGTCACAATCTATTGAATAAAAGACTATGTCTCTGACACAACAAACGGACTGACCTGTTGAAGGTTGGCATTTCTTTTTTGTTTTGTTTTCTTATTAAAAGTATTTTAATTTGCAAGGAGAGAGAGAGAGAGAGGAGAGAGAGAGAGAGAGAGAGAGAGAGAGAGAGAGAGAGAGAGAGAGAGAGAGAATGGGCATGCCAAGGCTTCCAGCCTCTGCAATCAGACTTGATACATGTGCCACTTTGTGCATCTGGCTTGACATGGTACTAGGGTATTGAACATGGGTCATTAGGCATTTCAGGCAAGCGCCTTAACCACTTAGCAATTTCTACAGCACTTTTTTTGTTTGTTTTGTTTTTTCAAGGTAAGTTCTTGCTGTAATCCCAGTTGACTTGGAATTCACTATATAGTCTCAGGGTGGCCTTGAACTTATTGTGATCCTTCTACCCTCTGCTTCAAGTGTGCTGGGATGCTTTTCTGTGACTCAACTCACCTCATGTCATCACAGAAAATAATCCACTGATTTGACTTTAACCAATTCAGTTGCTTCCTTTGCTGGCATTGTCACATTGTAGTCTAAATTAATTAGCAGTTAAATGAATTCAGTCCTTTTTCTTGATGATTTTATGGTGAAAAAAGCTAAGAACAAGATTTAATGAAAGCCCTCTTTATTGATTGAATGAATGTAAGTGATTATTTTGATTTCAAGGGCAAGTCCGGGGTTGTCTTAATGTATTTTAACTTTCTTGCTTGTGTTTTTTCCCTTTGCATAGTGAGGAAAGAATGAATTATGATCTTTTTATTTGTGAATTATATTGAATTAGTAAGCATTTCCTTTATGAAACCCATGACTAATAGATAAATCTTTTCTTAATCAAAAGAACAGAATATAGTCACTGAGCAGAACTGTCTTCTTTTATTCATAGTGAATGAATAGATTCCTGTTTTGGATTGCATTTTTCTCTATATACTTTATGACATTGAACAGATTGCTAGAATTTTGCAATTTTCTTTTCATTTCTAATGCATATTTGGAAACTCATGACATAAGACTTTGAGGTCAGAAGTCTGAGCTCACACATCCATGACAGATAAGGTATGGTGACTCTAGAAACCACCATTCCTTTGATAAAAATCACCAAGCATTCAAATAAGAGACCGGAATCCCATTTCTACAGTTGCTAAATATGTAGTCAAGAACCACAAGTGTTTAGCATTGACTCATGTTTTAGACTGAACACAGAGCCCAGAAAAAAAGCAGAAGGAAGCATTCATTTGATCCTCCTCCCAGAGGCCAAGGGCTGTTCTGTTGGTGACGTGAGAGGGGAGGAAACTTTGGAAATCCGTTTAAATAAGATCCCAAAACTCTCTTTGTAAATAGTAGATACAGCTGGCAAGCTGGAACCTCCAATTTTAATTGGATCCTTTGCAGCTATAAGTCTTTTATGTGATTTATTTCAATCAATTATAATAGTCTTATGATTTTGTTGTTTTCCAGATGTTGATGTGTGGGATAAGCTTATATAACATATGTGAATGACAGAATAATGGATGGAGAAAGAAGTTCTTTACTAATTCAACCAGTGTGTTGAGCAATGCTATATTTATATTCTGAAGCTTGGCTTTCTCTATCTATAAAGGTACTGAAAAGCATGGATTTCATTTTGCTGACTATTCACTCAAAAAGCTCTGAACATTATTTTTCATCTTTAGTAATTAGGAAATTGAGGCTCCATTTAAAGAAACATAACATTTAAATTATTCTGATTGCTATAATACAAAGAGAATGTCTAGCCTTCACAGAGCTTACAGTTAAAATAGAGAAGTTTTAAGAAGCTCACATGCTATTATGTATTAATTTAGAATGTCATGAAAGGTCCTCATGAGGTGAGATGGTCCAACAATCAAATGACAAGAAGATGGCTCAGCAGTGAAAGGCATTTGCTTCCAAAACACACCAGCCCAGGTACAATTCCAACATAAGCCAGATTTACAAAGTGGCACAAGTGTCTGGAGTTCACTTATAGTTGCAAGAGGCCTTAGCATGTCCATTCTCTTTTCTCTCTCTCTTTCTCTGTCTCTCTCTCTCTAATAAAAATATTTTAAATCCCCTGAAAATTAAAAAAAAAAGAAATAAATTGAATCATAAGTATCCATTGGTCAACTTCCTTGAAAAAAAAGTTAAAGGGATGATGGATATTAAAAAAATTATAATAGCTTGAAAAATACTATAAAATGAAGGAATTCTAACAAAAAATGGATGAATATTTTAAGAGGCTTAGGTTTAAAGGGAGCAAGGAGAAATGAGGTACTGGTTACAGTGGCTTAGAAGGAATACTGTGAGTTGTGACCTTTTAGAAAATATTCTGACCAGGGGTTGGAGAGATGGCTCAGCGGTTAAGGCACTTGCCTCCAGTGCCTAAGGCCCCTGGTTCAATTCCCCAGGACCCACATAAGCCAGACCCACAGGGTGGTGGTCTCTCTCTCTCTCTCTCTCTCTCTCTCTCTCTCTCTCTCTCTCTCCCTCTCTCTCTCTTTCTCTCTCTCCTTGAAAATGAGTAAATAAAATATTAAAAAAAGAAAATATTCTGACCAAGAAATAAACAAATATGGCCAGTACTCTTCCAGCATGATACCTACCAACATTACATGAAATAGTTAATGTGTAGACTAAAAATATACACACACAATCATATGCAGAAAGTCACTTACAATCCTGTTGTTTAGATGTACATATTAGCACCATAGTTATGTCTGACTGTGGATGCATACGTTTACCCAATAGTAACAAATTTTAGTTTATTATAAACATATTATTTTGAAACAAATTTTAAATGAAAACGATGGACATTTATGTCAATGAATGGCATAATTATCCTTAAAGTGCATCATCTTGTGTATCATATAATTATCAAAAATCTATCATATTGCCTTTGGTTAAGTGGTAGAGATATTTTCTTATTTTCATAAATGTAATCAATATGATTATGCAGCCTTTACTTATAATTATTTAATAGGAAAGGAGACTTTAGATGGAAAGGCCACTGTTGATGTTTTCAAAGTGAGGAGCCCATAGTATGTGGGAAGGGGCTAGACTGGACTGTGGTGGAATAAGATTGTTTCTGAACTAGAAATGTGATATAGACTGGCAACTGTTGTTAGTTATATTTTAGGATTGTTGGATTCAAAAACGCTAAGACAAGCATTTGACCGTGCTGGTTAAAACGACACCATAAGAATTGAAAAAGCAACAACACAGTAAGGATAACTCCATGTATGTTTCTCACCTTCCAATATCATTGATTAGTGTCTCGTGTGAGTGATTACTAATTTGTCTCCTGTGAAGGTTTAGATTGTTAAACTGACAGGGACTAGAATCATCAGCCTCTCTGCATGTCTGTGAGGGATGACTTTGATTAGGTTAATTAAAGTGGGAAGACTCACCTTACCTGTGGGTAGCACCATCGCATGGGCCCAGGTCCTGGACTATATAAAAAGGAGAGAGATGGCTGAGCAGGGGCATTCAGTGCTTCACTCTGCTTCCTCACTGTGCTGAGTGTGCCTGGCTGCCTCAAGCTCCTGCCCTGCCTTCCACACCATGATGACCTGTACCTTGGAATTGTAACCTGAACTAAACTCATGCTCCCTTAAACTGATTTATGTGGCGAATTCTGCAGCAGCAAGAAGAAGATAACTAACACACCTCCTCTTACATGGAAGGTCATGAATACCAAAGGGCGTTATTTAGGAGTGTGATTATATAATAGTTAAATAGAATAAAAGTGAGAAGGCGATTTGATCAGAACAACAGACATGAAGAATACAGTTATTTTATAGTTGATGGTCACCCATTACTTTTAATTGTTATAACCAATTAAAATATGTTTGGATTGAAGATGCATCCATGTCTTCCAAATGCATTTTGGTAGTACATTAATTCAGAATGGATGCCGAGGTAGCGAAGAGCCAACATATTATACAACCCATTTTCTAGAAGTCAGCGTTTAGAAATCAAATTAACACATAAAATGCTTAAATGGGCTATAAAATTCACAAGGTATAATTACTTATACATAAAATATTACATAATATCATGCCACCTTGTCTGTGCTTATAACTATTTCACAACATTTTACCGATGAAAACTACAGCCAAGTCACACAGACTTTTAAAAATGCAAGGGCCAATGGTATTTTTAAAAATATCTTTATTATGGATAAGTATATACATTGTATGAGCAAATCTTGTGAATGTGTCCCCGTTTCCCTCCTGCCTGTCCCCTACCCACTAGGGTACTTCCTCAGTCTGCATACTGGATCTGTCCATAGGTTAGGGGCTTAGTTTTGATGTTATACTAGGACATACTGCTTTCTACGTATTTACTAAGAATAGAAGCAGTGAGTATAATGTTTTGTAATTGTTAATATTGTGACAATAATTTAGGTGTGAGAAGTATCATATATTCTATGCCCAACTTTGAAATTCATTATACACCTGCTTATTAGAAGAGCCAAAAAAATCTTTAAACAACTCCCCTTTTCAAAATGCCAACAGGGCAGTGCCAAGCATTGATTAGAATCATGAAATGTCCAGTAGTCACAGATTCCAATGTTTACATTATCTTGGCTCTGCAGAGGCAAAAAGAGATTGGTGAAATAATTTCCTAATTTGGCCTTTATGTTAAAATGTATACATGAACATGCTGGCAAGATATGCAACCATAAAAATCTAAAGTCACAATTTATGCTTTTAGGATTGAGGAAATGAGTTCAGCAGTAGAGCACTTGCCTACCGTGCCGTTTATTAAGATGAAAAGTGATACATGATAGCCATATTTTTGGTTTTGAATGAGTAAGTTTATTAGGGATATAGCAATCAAAAGTACAAGACCAAGTGGTAAGTATCAGGCACTGAGCAGAACATCCAACCAGGAATTAAACAACCTCCAGAAAAAAAAAAAAAAAAACCGACTAGAGAAGATCCATGGAGTTACTGACCAATGGTCCAAAGTGAAAGTCTTCACCTTGGGTGAAACTTCCAATTAGTAGTTCTCACCACAAGCAATTCTATACTGTGAAATAAACAATGGTGACCTCTTTTCCAGTCTTAAGATTTTGGGGAGGGCAGTAGACAGCAAGGGAAATGGTTGACTCTAGCTGTTCTCCAGGACATGGCGCATTCAAGTCTTAGGCAGTAAACTAGCCTGGATCTGGGATGCAGGGTTTTATGGGTTCCTAGAGTTCACCACAAGCTGTGACATTTGCCAATATAATCTATATTACATGTGTGTGAGGTCTTGTGTTTGAATTCAACACCACACACACAAACACAAACACTCTCTCTCTCTCTCTCTCTCTCTCTCTCTATATATATATATATATATATATATATATATATATATATATATTATATATGCAGTGGACAGTCTTAGAATTTCAAAATCAACTGTGTAACACAAGTAGCTTTAACTGTGTTTTTTTTTTAAGAATTGAGAAAGTCCTTCAATTTGGATACATGTCTGAGCGATGTAAACACATGGTGCTCACATGTTAAAGTGTCTTCTAGCATTCTCCTTCACCATTAAATCATATACACATGATTTCCACAGTCAGGGACATGGCGAGAGCCCCTGGAGTTTTGGCATGGTGTCTAGCTCATCAGCACACTCCCACTACCAATCAATGAGTGATTAGAACAGAACAGACCCTCGGTGGGCATTGGCTGGGCATCTGAGTGAACTTAGCTCACACTGAGGGCTACTTTCGCAGCTCCCCTTTGTTTGATCCTGTGTCAATAGTGAGAGAACTGAATACTCTTCATTGTCAATATGAATCCAAAGTGTGTTTTGTGGTCTTTAGTTTACTGATGGTCACACAGGGAGGTGGAGAAGAATCACATTACACACACACACACAAACACACACACACACAAAGAAAAATAACTCAGTCCAACACCTTAACACCCTTGCCTGTTCTTGTCTTCTCCAAATTGCTTCTCTAACAAGGATTCTGAAATTGTACTGCTTTCTATGACCCTGTCAACATTTCACTGACTCTTGCTTCCATTCTTACAGCCCTAGAAAATAGATCTTTAAATGCAAAGCTCACATACACACAGAGATATGTATATAAATCTATACATACATATGCACACATAAAATACATATACAGATGCATATAGTGATTTAAACACAACTGAAAAAAATTTCTCCACCTGTGATAGGTCATTTTTTGCTCACTAGTTCTTTGTTAATTAAATAAAAATAAGGAAAGGCATTTTAATTTTCCACATAAGCTGTCATTCTATTTCATCCTCAATGCCTTTCATGGATTTTTTTTCAGCATGTGAATTTTAACATATAGAATAATTTAAAATGTTACGTTATGCTATATCTTAGAATACAAATAAAAATGCTTTCCTTAAAAACATTGTACCTTGAATAAACATGAATTTATTACTACCTAGATAAATAAAAAATTGACTTACTATGTACTGGTTTGTAGAGTCTATAGAAATAAACAGTGCACGTTTGTAGTAAAGAGTCTAAGTGTATACCATTTTGACAATTTAAGCCAAAGCATTTACTTGGTTATAAAGGGGCCACAGTGTGTATTCATATCCCACAGTAATAATTAAAGAAAAATGCAAATAGTAAGAAGATATGCTTATTTTTAAAGCTTCCTCTGATCCTCTAACAACTGCATATTAGTTTGTAAAATCTGCTACAATTGTGTAGTCAGAGGGCACAGAACAAAGTATGAAAAAATTATATCAATCATTAAAACCTGCCTTTTTTCTTTTAAACCCTCTCTACTTCTTTTTCTGAGACTTTAAAAAAAATCTGAAGTCAACTGTACAGCATTTCAAAATATCTTTGTGAACTAGTATCATTGAAGATGAGGGGTCTATGGTATGTGCAATCACACACCCAAGCCATTTTAGGCTCAATAATTTTATTATCATTACTGCCATTTTTCCAGTGGTTTATCTTCAACTACCAAAACATAAAGGAACCCAGAGAGTGGAACATTTCTTCATTATGTTGCCTTCTACTTGTAAGCAATCCTCTCCTTTAAAGCAAGGAGAAATGGAACAAGATCGCTCTTTTGTGGTATATATTTACAGATCTATCTAGTTTATGTAATGACCGCAAATGTGTCTTTATTTTATGTGCTTCAGGCCTGCAATTTTATAATAATAACTAGAGTCAATTTTCTACAGCACTGTGTTTTTTATAGCTAAGGATCATTTTGATTCAATAAATATTCCAGTGACTCTTTTACTAAGCATTTCCCTAAAATTAGGGTAAGCAGCAGAAAACAGAGCACTGTTCCTCCCTTCAAGAACCTTACCTTTTAAGAACAGGGAGCAGTATCTGTATTGAGATCAGGGAAATATACATATAGCTTGAGAAGACCGTGAAGACTTTCATTATCAGAACAAAGGCGACAGAAATGCTACGTTTGGGACTGGATATGTACCATAAGTATTGAAGGGTAAACAGGGGGAGGCTAGGCAGTTCCATGAAAGATAGTCTAAGTACCATATGGTTAAGTGCAAATCTAGTCGTGTGGGAAAGAGAAGCAGGTATAGGGTGCATTCAGGGAGATGCAGTACTAAGAATGATGGAGATAAAGGCAGCATCAACTAGTGAAGTAGCAACGGGTGAGTACAACATTCATTCAGGAGGATAATTTTCCAAAGTAAGTATCTTAGTGGCCCCTGTGAGCATATCCTCAGCATGAAAACAACATATAGCCAAAGCTTCAAAAGACCTGGCTGGGACCTAAAAGTTAGTCAGTTCCCAGATGGTTAGCCTGTCTAGTGTTGGCCAACAATGTTGGGAGAAAGCAGGGGACACTGCTAGACCACAGCAGCCAGCATGACAAGATGTACACACCTGTACAAAAGTGGCATCCAACTCAGGCAGGTAACCAAGGGCAATCTGATTGGCTAAGAGATCAGTTCAGTGGCAAGGAATCCATAGCTGGAACTGGGATCCAAGCCAAACTCCTATGGAGACCAAGAATCTTGACTTCAAGGGAGAAGTTTCCAATAACCTTGGCCCTAAAGAGAGGCATATACATCATAATCTCTCCTAAAATAACAATGTTTATCCCACTTAACCCATGATGATCTCACTCTATGTTGGAGAATCTGTTTTTATTTTTCAGAAAGCAGCAAAAACTGAGGACAGCCTAATTCAACCAATATCAGCCAAGAAGACTAAAAATGATAGGTGACTCCCTGGCAGTTAATGAACCACCTCTGACACATCAGCTAGGGCCCAGATGAAACCACAGAAGTGGTAAATGAGCAAGAGTGCTACTCCCTCAGACAGCCTGACAAGCTGAGCCAGGGTGATGGAGACAGACACTGAGGATACTCAAAACTTACCAAAGGAGAAATCTAGAAGCTGCTGAGAGTTCAACAACATAGCAGACTTAAACCACACCCGCCAGAGCTCAGGGAATTTTGCAACAGCTCAGGGAATTTTGCAGAAGAGGGGCCAGAAAGCTTGTAAGAGCCAAGGTGACTGAGATGATCTAGAGGCATTGCCCACTCCCCTCCCCCCCACAAAAACCTATTGCTGCTGGCACTACTCCCAGCCCACAACCCCATGGTGCATACCAGCAATCCCACTGAGTAGGGGCCCTCAGTGGAATGGGGGCAGGAAGGAAGGAAACAGTGGTAACAACATATGATTTGTTCATACAAAGTTTCTAATAAATAAATAAAATAAGAACAAATTAACTATACAGTGTATACAGTATAATGAATCTGGCTTTTCTCCATTCAACATAGAAGAGTAATGTGTTGCCATCACTGTGGGCAACTGCAGAGGGCCATTGAGCATTTCTTAATGATTGATTTGTCTTTTGTTCCTTTGACAGCATTATTTCCTTGTATTTTTATCTTCCCTATTTATAACAAAGTCGCATAGGCTTAATGCAGGTAAGATGCATCTCTGTTATGATATAAAATATCTCAAATGTAGGAAGATATTAAGGTATAGAAAGACATGAGTTGACTTCTTAAAAAGAAAGATTATTATTGAAAATAGTGTAGGATTGGAGAAAACACCATTCAAAAAGCTAACACAGCTGCCCAGATATGAAACAAGAGGAAATAAAAAAGGTAGAATTCATAGGAATTTAAAGGAGAATGCAGTTGACAATCATGTTGAGATGATTGAAAAAAATATTTCTAGGACTGAGAGACTGCTCAGCACTTAAGGTGCTTGCCTGCAAAGCCTGACTACCCTGGTTCAATCCCTGGGACCCAAGTATAGCCAGGTGCAGAGAATTTTGCTTGTATCTAGAGTCCGGTTTTTTTGTGGCTGGTGGCCCTGGCACATGCTCATTCTCTCTCTCTCTCTCTCTCTCTCTCTCTCTCTCTCTCTCTCTCTCTCTCTCTCTCTCTCTCTAGATTTGAATATTGATTTTAAGGTGGAAATCTAGAGGATCTTTTTTATTAAAAATGCATTTATTTATTTATTTATTTATTCATTTTTATTTGAGAGACAGAGCTTGTAAGGGCATAGCTCTCCCTCCCCTTCTGGGGGCAGGCAGGAACAGTTCCAAGTTCAAGTTCCCCTTTACCCTTCTGGCTATACATGGACACTGGTGAATCAAATCCAAATTGTCAGGCTTTGCAAGCAAGCACCTTTACCCTCTGAAAAAGTCCTCCCAGAAAAGCATCTATTGACATCTTCGTCAGTGGCTGTGATTGCTCATGGGAGACCCTTGAAACCAATCTAATGTTAATGTTTTCCCTCCTTGAAGAAGGAGATAGATAAGGTCATCGGACCCTCACCTGATTTCTCAGCCACCCCTATGACCAGCTGAAGGCATTAATGCAGGAGGTGTTGGCCTCAGGAAGATAGAGTATATGGAGGGCGTGAGATCAAGGGGTGAGATGCTTTAAACATGCAGCTATGGAGAGGCTGTCATCAATGCTGGGGTAAAACATGTTTAAGCTATGGATGCAGTGGCATCTCCGCTCATCCATGCTCTGTAAGAAAGCACAATGAACTCACCGACTCACTGTGGTAAACTCTGATAGAATGAGCCTTTATTCTGTTGAAGGAGCCCTGCCTGGGGGAACAAGCTTTAGATGGCTACTTCCCAAAAGAGTTCATGTAACAATGATACTCCAGTTTCCTATCCAGTTAATGGTTACATATACTGACTATTATCATATATACAATTTGATCTTAAACATGCATACTGTCGCAGTCAGCCACACATTGCTGGGATGAATCTTCAAACCAGGCACAATTTGGGGGAGGAAAGTATTTATTGAAACTACAGATTGAGGGGAAGTTCTGTAACAGTGAAAGAGGGGGCCCTCTTTCACAGGTCCATGCAGAGAGAAAAACCCATCACGTACAACACACACACAGGACAGGGAACAGGCAGGAGGGCCAAAGAGTATTGCTTCTCCTTTATATAGGCTTAGGGTGGGGTCTTGCAACCCTATCCTAGACTTAACGGATTCCTGAGTCTCTGAAATTTCCTTCCTGCACTGCCCACACAGGAAAGGATGTTTAGTTCTAGCTTCTTTGAGCTTCTTTACATCCTGCCTCCTACTGAGAGGCTGCCTTCCTGTAAACATCCTCAGAGACCTTCCCAAGATAATTAAAAAGATCAAGTTGACAACGAAACCTAACCATCATAGATGCCTTACATTGGATCTCCCAGATAATTGTACTGAGAATTGGAGTTAGAAGAAGTTGTAAGGGAGAGATAATAAATATATACTTGAGGAGTTTTTTTGTTAGATATTTTGACAAACTTCTAAAGCAAAAGTAAATATAGCCCAGTTTTCTAGTCAATAAGTTACCTAGAATATACTACATAATAATAGTAGAGGTAAACACTCTTGACTAATGAGGAAAACTCGACTCGGGGCTGAAGCTTTTTCAGAGTGATCACTCCAGACCTAATAAAGAGGAGTTAATAAACTCTTCTACTTCCACCCATACTGGCATTGGTGTGATCTCTCCTGAGATAATTCTGTAACAAGACTAATGAAGTGGAGAATGTGTCTGGAGTTGATTTGCAGTGGCAAAAGGTCCTGACGTGCCCAATCCAATTCTCTCTCTTCTCTTTCTCTCTCATTAATAAATTAAAATATTTTTAAAACAATTAACTGAAATAAATAGCCTAACCTTCCAAATGAGGAAAGTAGAAAAAAGAAAACTAAAGTAAATGGGAAGAAAGAATCAAAGGAAACTGAATGAAATGAAGGATAGAAAAATAGAAAAAAACAACTAAACCAAATTTGGTTGTCATATTTATTTGTTTATTGGTCTTAGTGTCTCAGTGTAGGCCAAGCCAACTTGGAATTCAGGAGCCTCTTGCCTCAGTATCCCCAGTGCAGGAATGAATGGCCTGAGTCATCACACAGGATATGTTCCTTAAAAACATCAATAATGTTAAGCAACTTCTCAAAGGAAGGGAGAAAGGAGAAAGCAGAAAGAGAAAAGGGAGGAAAAGGAAGGAAACTCAAATTTCTAAAACCAGGAATGAAAAAGGGACCTGATCCATTGCCTTGTAAAAATTAGAAAAATGATCATATGATGGAGGAGTGTATTACAAAAATGGAGAAATTAGATGAAGCAGAAAGCTTTCTTAAATAAGCATAAACTACAAATGCTGACACGAAAATTAACCAAAGATGGAAATACATATCTAATAATTAAGGGGATTGGACTGATCAATAAAAAAATTTCCCTTCCAGAAAGCCTAGGGTCAAATGGATTCACCATTGAACTCTACTAAGCATTAAAAGAAGGATTAAAGAACTTTCAGAACACAGTTCAGACAACATTTTCCAACTCATTATGTTAATTGTGTTGCCCTAATATCAAAATCAGACCAGTTACTCTAAAACAAGAAAATTACAGAGAGCACCAGCATAATGAGAATAGAAACAAAAAGTTGTCAACAATTGTCCTAGCACACTAAATCTGGCAACTTTTCAAAAAAATTATATCCATAATGAATAAAGGGGAAAAAAGAATCACTAGCAGGGGCTCAATTTCCACATTCCATAAACCTCTGAGTATTGCTCAATTTTCTGTTATATTAGCTTAACCTATCTGAGCATTTTTTCCTGGCCCACAATACATATTATTTATGTTTCAACTAAGAAGAAAAATCATTATATGCTTTTCCCTTTCAAATGTAATAGTAATATTGGTACAAATAAATAACTTAATCCCTCTGTCTATGTCTTCATACCAAAATCAATAAACATCATTTTACAGAAAAAAAAAGATTATACCCAAATAATTCGAGTTTAACCCAGGAATTTAAAATATATTTAACATCAAACAATTTAATTAATGAATACAACATATTTATGTAATGACTAATGTAAATCACATGATCCCATTTCACAACAGAATTTAACAAAACTCATCCCCCTTTCATGATTGAAAACACTCAGTAAAGGACGATTATAAATTAGCTTCTTACAATGATAAAAATGTTTACAGATAATTTCATACTGTGTGACCAAAGACTGAACTTTTTCCTACTATGGACAAAAGGAGTTTTTTCCACTTTTATTTGACTCTGTACTGATGATTCCATAGGTAAATAGGGCAGGAAAAGTAAACAGAATATCTCTATAGTGGCAAAGGGAAAAAAAAGTATAGAAAGCAGTAAGAATAATAATATTAGGCTTCTGTAGATCCAAAGTCAATATGTAAAATCATTTCTGCTTCTGTATGCTAGCAGTGAAAACAGAAAGAGGAATTCAGAAAACAATTATACTTGCAGTAGCAGCAATCAAAATAAAGTACTTATTAATAAATAGAAACGTAGTGCAGGATTTGTAAAAAAGAAAACTATTAATCATTAGAAGAAACTGCAGAAGAGAAAAGTAAATGGAATAATGTTCCCTGTCACTGATTGGAGGACAATATTTTTAAGTTGACAATATTCCTGAAATTCACTCATAAATTCAACAGAGTTTCAAACAAAATCCTAAGTATGCTTTTCAGAAATAAATAAGCAAACTGATCCAAAAGTTTATATGGAAAATAAAGGACCTAGGATACCTAATCTTGAAGAACAACACTGGACAGCCTATTTATACAATTTTATATCTTAACACAAAGCTGAAATAGTAAAAACAGAACGACCCTAGCATAGTGTTAGATATGGAAATCAAAGAAGTGGGAGTCCAGAAATAAATCCTTGCAGTTATGGACAATTAATTTTAACAAGCACGCCAAAAGCAGGGAGAAGTCAGTGAAGAAGGAATAGCTGAAAATTTAAGACTCTTGGAAGAAAAGATGGGGATAATTCTTCATTACCTTGTATACAACAGGTTGTCTAGTGACTTCACAAGCACCAACAACAGAATAAATATATAATTTGGAATTCATTCAAGCTGAATTTACCAACCACATCACCAAGAAAGTGAAAAGTCAACTCACAGAGAGAAAGAAAGCATTTGCAAACCATAAAGGAATCTCTAACCTACTTTTACAACTCACTAATGAACGGGTGAGGAATTAGATTTATAAATGGGCAAAGAATCTTGCCAACAAGATTTATAAGTGGCCAGGACCACATGAAAAGATTATGTCTAACGGAACATTAGTCGCTAAAGCACCATTAATCCAAATCACCAAGAGCCACCAAATCACAATCACTAGGACAACCATATTTTTTTAAAGAAGACAATAACAAGCTGAGGTGAACATCTGGGGAAATTAAAAATTATGCATAGTACCGGTATAGAAATAAAATGATATGGTCACATGACCAGGGTCTGTTAGCTCCTTAGAAGGCTTTAACAACTTTTAAAATATATCATTATTACATCACCCATTTTCTCATACACCCAAGAGAATATTTATTTATATAAAATATATACATAAATATTTATGAAAGAATTTCATAACTTAAAAAAGAAACTAAATGTTTATCAAATAATGTATGAATCAGCAAAACAGATATCCATGTAATGAAGTACTACTGTTTGACAGTGTGGTAGTTGGAATGGATGTCCCCTAATAGATTCAAGAGTTTATTAAAGCTTGTAATTTGTCTTCTGCCTCCTGGTTAAAAGAGGTGTCATCTAGGCCTGGCTGGATTCTAGGGTCCAACCCTAATGCATTTCTGGGGGGCAGATGAATCTGGAATTCTAGTCATAGATATGTAAAAAGCAGTCTGAGTTCAAGCCTGAGTTCAAGTTCAGTTCCTGGGTTTGCCTGTTTGAACGTGCTTGCTTGCTTTTAGAGTTGTTGGTAATGGCTTCTCTCTGTGTCTGTCTCTCTCTGTCTCTCTCTGTGTCTCTGTCTCTCTCTCTCTCTTTCCTTGGACCTGTGAAAGGGGGCCAGCCTCTTTCTCCATTATGGAACTTCTCCTGGATCTGTAACTTCAATAAATCCTTTCCTCCCAAAACTGTGCCTGGCTTGGAGGTTCATCCCAGTGGCATGTGGCTGACCATCACTGACAGTAAAAATATTGATATACGCTACAACCTGGGTATATCATGAAACTATTGTCTAATTAAAGAACGTGAACATGATGGTTTGTGTGATCAAATTAATTTAAAATGTAGAGTGAATCTTTGCCAGCTATATATCTGACAGAGGATTAATAGCTAGAATATACAGAGAAATAAAAAGAAAACACTAAATATTAAGAAAATGAACAACCCTGGCTGTAGAGATGGTTCTGTGGTTAAGGCACTTGATTGCAAAGCCTAACAACCTTTCTATTCCCCAGTACCCAATTAAAGCCAGATACACAAGGTGGTGCATGCATCTGGAGTTCATTTGCAGTGGCTGGAGGCCCTGGCATACCTATTCTCTCTGTCTGTCTCTCTTCTCTCTATCTCTCTTTGCTAAAATAAAATATTTTTAAAAAGAAAAAAAGTGAAAATGAACAACTTAATCAAACAGGGTTATGGAACTGAAAAGAAAGTTCTCAAAAGAAGAAATACTAATAGGTAATCAACATTTTAAAAAGTGCTAATAAAATGTTCAGAGGCTGGGAATATGACTCTGGTTAAAGGCTTGCAAAGTCTGGTCTGGGTTCAACCTTCAAGCTACCCAGATAAGTCAAATGCATGAAGTGGTACAGTCTGGTGTTTTTATTGGCACACACACACACACACACACACACACACACACACACACACACATACACATACAAAGACAAACAGACACACAGATACACACACACACACACACACACTGTGTGTGTGTGTGTGTGTTTTCAAAGCAGAGAAATATACATGGAAAAGTTGAATTTATTTTTGCCAGATCATTTGTATGGGCTTTTGGAAATGATGAAAATATTCTTAAATTAGAAATTAGATTGTATTACATTTTAAAATGGCTAATTTAAGATATTTTAATTTATTTCATATATGGTTTATATATTAAATCACAATTTTCAAAGATATGTTCATCGAACATTGCATGATTTCTAAAATTTGAATGAAAAAACCGAGGTTATATAATTGATCAAACATGATTAAGTATTGGTTGTTGAATTGTCAAAGCTGTTGAGGATATTTGGATTTTAATCATATTCATCTTTCTTGTTATGTCTAGAAGGAAAATTTTCAATGAAACCAATTTTGAAAGTAATTTCCCCAGTCACCGCTTGTACGTCATGCTAATGTGCTTAGAAAAATTGATTACACTAAGAAAATAACACCTACACCCTGAGGAATACCCATTTCATTATTACAAATTAACAATTAGCAGAGATTAAGACTATTGGATACATTAAATAAAAGTCCAAGAGAAGTGAAATGAGAAAATGCCTTCTCTCGATCACAATGCATTAGAATACATGGGAGGAGACAGAATTTAAGAGGAGGGTATAATAGACATCTAAGTAGAGTTGTGGAATAATGGGGGTAGAAGGGTTTACGTGAGATCAGGGAAGGGGATAGAAGATAGGACGGGGTGGGAAAAGGGTCAATCAAAACTAAAGATGCTATGAATGAGTCATATGGAAATCTACTTCTTTGTTAGCTATATATCAACTTTACTTTTATACATACATATATATATATATATATATAAACGTTTTATATACACTTATTATATATTATATATCATATTATATATAACATATTATACTATATTATATTATATACTCTGGGTCCGTGGGTTACTTAGGGGGTTGCAGCGCGCATCAACTCCCCGTTCACCCACGGGAGCTGGGTGAGCAGAGGCTTGGAACAGCCGTGAGCCAAACGAGAGATGAGACTCTCGGGAGAACGCGGCAGTGGGCAGATCTCAAAACTTTACTTTCACATCCAGCCCTATATACAATCTAGGGATGGGTTGCATTGCCCTATCTCTTACACAAAGGGGGCTCAGTAAACAGGAACACAGCTACGAAAACTCAGGCAGCAGGAGTAAAACCTATTAGCACTTGTAAACAGGATTTAGGGTCTTCAGCCATCCCCTGCCTCCTGGGGGCACAGGTGTGCTAGGAACAAAGGCATGAGCTACCATACTCTCATCAGGATACATATTAAAGCTTAGCTCTCAGATATGCAGCCAGGCTGGGTCTGTGAGAGAATGGTGATGTTAGCAGAGGAAATAAAACCTTATTGTTTGTTACTTGCAGTTAGGCTTTGATCTGCTTATCTTATCTTGGTGACAGCTGTGGCCAGCCTAGGGGCCCTGGAGTTTTCAGGATTGCTAAGATTTACAGGGGCCCCTGGAATTTGCCTCAACTTCCTTCAGAAGGAGACTGTCCCAGAAGCCTGCCAGACTCAGCAAAACCCTACTTCCTCCATGCCTCATTAGCAGAGTACCACAATATACTTATTATATATACTTTATATATACTTATATAAACTTTTATATGTATAGATAGAGATGATAGAGAGAAAATTTTGAAAAGAGCATTTGGCAGATCTACCCAGTGGGTGTGAATAATGTTTCCTGAAGCCATAGCTTGTTACAGAAAAATCCCCTAGTGAACTGTTGGTCAGAGTGGCCATTGCTGCCCCCTAAACAATATGGCCATTTCCAAGGCCCTTAGTTACCCACCAGAACTAGAAAATAAAACCCTATTGCTGAAGACAACGCATGCTTTATCTGCAGGATACTAAGGAATCCACTGAGAGCTGTGCTGGAAGCTTCCTCCCTGATGATCAATATCACTGTGCTGCAACCTCATATGGATGCAGCCTTTTTTTTTTATTGTCCATAATGAGTTACAACATTTAGTGGGCAAACAATGAGTTGTTATCCCCAATTCCCCACTGCCCTCCCCTCCCCCCTCCACTGGATCACCTCCTCCATGGGTCGTCTGGATCAGTCCTTGTGACAGGGGACCATGGATAGCCTATTATTCAGCCAGGTTCTCCTGGCCATGCCTCTGGATAATCTCCCCCATCACGACTCTCACAATCTTTCTGCCCCCTCTTCCGCTCAGTTCCCTGAGTCGTGGTGGATGAGTATTAAGGCTGCTTTAAGGTTGTGAGTTTAGGGGTCTTTGTGTCCAAAATCATTGGTTTCTGTTCCACTGGCTAATCCTGTGTTGATTTAATGGCTGTGGCTGTGGGCCCCTTGTTCATCTCGTCTTTCTCTGCGGAGTTCCATTTGAATCCTTCATGGTATGACTGTGGTGGCCCCTCTCTTGCCAGGGAGAAAAGGAATTCACAGTCTTCACTAGCAGTGGACCTTGGAGGCTACAAAACCATCCTCTAAGGCAAGATATGCCCACTAATGCAATAGTGCCTTCTCTGTTATGGTGATGATTTACTACTTTCTGATCGGATCTAAGGATCACTGCAGGGAGGGAATTCATGCCTGATTCTGAACATGTCATCAAAAGCCCATGGCTGGAAGGGTCAATAAGTCCTACTTGGGGATGGGAACTACTATTTCTGTTTGGGTAAATGTCACCAAATTTCCCTTAAAAAGCCATAAGAGGGGGCTAGTTGGAAATAGGTTCAGCAGAGGGGAAAATGGGGAGAAAGGAGGGTTGTGGGAAGGGATTATTTATATTTTAGCGAAGTGTTTAATTTAAAAAACATCAGAATGTAGTGTTGAGATGCTAAATTCTAATTCTTGGCACTCTATCACATATAGGAAATAAATTATTTTGACAAAGTCTACAAATCTATCTTCCTTTCAAAATCATGACTTCAATTCCCTTTGGAAGAAAACCTGGTTCTGAGTAAAGAACTCAAGCCCTTAGTTTTCTATTATAGCACAGAACAAAGTGGAGAAACCTTTGTCTTCTCACCTGCAACTTTTCATAGATGTTTACCTTCAGAGAGTTGAGGCAAAGTCAGGGACAGGATTCATGTTGAGACAGGCAGAGCGAGTTTTCACATCTATATCATCATTGTGTTGTCCGTTTCACCGTTCTATTCTCCGTATCAGGACAGACATTGTAAATTAATCTCCAAACTCCTCACCGCAGAATCTCAGAATCTTATTCAAACAAGGTACTCTGAGAAATGCTATCACTCAGTTTATATGAGAGTGAAAACTGGTTTATCTTCCAGGTTTTTTGTAAATGCTATCTGTGAGGTGTAAGATAAAGTAGGCTAGCATTCACCTGCACCATAAAAGGAAAAGTTAACTCTCAGGGGAGATTTTAGCTAGATTTTTCATTAGTGTAGAGTTTGGGTTAAGACTTACAGTACAATTAGTTATTTTTTCATGGCATGATTACAATTCAGGGCTAGGATTATGTTTGTAGAACGTTTTACTTAATAGTAAAAAAGATAAAGGAAGAATTTAGAGTATTTTACTATGAGAGTAAGAGCCAGATGATCCCTTAAAAACAGAGTGAAGCTTCCAGAGCTCACATATTTCTTCTCATGTTCATATTTTTTTTTGTATTTTGAGTGACTGGTACAGAAGGAGGTCAAAGAATTCTCAGAGAATATTAATATCTAGGTTCTTAAAATTGACAACATTTTCTTTCATAGGTCCCTCTATATGACTCATACATTGTAGACAGTAATTTTAATATTTGATCAAAAATTCCAGCTAGGCCACTTAAGAAAGCTATTAAAAATTCTTTCAAATATTTGAATTGCCACAAAATTCAAGGTGATCAAAAGCCATTCATAAGATGACAAAATTAAGGGCTGATCTGCAAACACAGTGAACTAATAATGAGTAGAAATGAATGGACATATATATGCTTTAGAATAGATCTGTTATTTTCAACCACAGTATAATATGTATATCCTGTGAATATATTTGAAAACATGACAGTTTAAACATCACACATGCATGGCTGCTCCGTCCCACCAACCTTATCCAATTTATCATTCTTGTTTCAAAATAGAAAGCACAGAAAATGCTTTGTAGGTATTAGGAGCCATGCCAAACAGGACAAAACTTTTAATCCCTTTAAGAAATTTCTCAGTTTAAACTGTGAAAAAAAAAAGACAGAAACTGACTCTGAGAACATAATGTCATGCAGTGTGTATAGCTTCTGCTCAGTAGGTAGCTCCTTGCCTATTTTCCTACACTTTCTGAAAGGATATTGAAAGACCCTGGTTGTGGTCTTCCCTCAGGAGAGACCCCAGACCCAAGGAACACGCCGAAACCACGAATCAGATGCAAACAGCAAGAGGGTTTATTCAGATACACAGGTACCTGGGGCTGCTAAGTCTCTCAGAGGACTAGCGCGCCTTTTCAGGATATGAAGG
>PVHP010018313.1:0-26355 GCA_004024765.1 Zapus hudsonius | reverse complement strand
AAATGAATGAATAAAATAAAAAAATTAAAAAAAAAAATCATCTAACCCTACCAGCCGACCATAGGCCGATACCTGACATTCTGGCAAGAGAGGAGCCACCACAGTCATATCGTGGAGGATCCATATGGAATCCCGCAGAGAAGGACAGGAGGAACAAGGGACCCATAGCCACAGACATTCAATCTACACAGGATAAGCCAGTGAGACAAAAACCAACGATCTTCGACACAAAGACCCCAAAACTCACAACCTTAAAGCAGCCTTAACACTCATCCACCACGACTCAGGGACCTATGCGGAAGAGGGGGCGGAAAGATTGTAAAAGTCGTGGTGGGGAGACTATCCAGAGGCATGGCACCCTTCAGTATCAACACACTTGGGCCAGGAGGACCAGGCTGAGTACTGGGCTATCCATGGTCCCCTGTCCCAAGAACTGATCCAGATGACCCACAGAGGAGGATATCCAGCTGATTGGGGATGGGGAGGGGGGCATTGGGGAATTGGGGATAACAACTCATTGTTTGCCCACTGAATAATGTAACTCATTATGGACAATAAATATATATTTAAGGAAAAAAAAAGAACAAGCAAACAGAATTTTCATAGAAAAGTAAGACCCAGTTTGAAACTGTCCCAAGAAGAAAACCCAGTGTTCAATGACACATGGAATGATAGGAATGTGGAACTTACTAAAGTGCCCAGCACAGGTGCCTAAGAAAGAGGCGACGCTGGGAACAGTCTCTGCCACTTCAACACAGCCACTGGCTACACCACACAGACTGGAGGGACACAGGTTTAAAGGCAACATCGTCATCCTGTTGCATATGACCAAGGATTGGATGCTGGCTATGAGAGGAGGGAAGGCTCCCTGAACACGTCTACTTCTGAGTCTGTCTTTCTCAGTCCCAACCAAGGCAGGCTTAGACTGTGAAATGACTACTTGCAACTTCAGTCTCCTTCTCTGCAAGCTTGAGAAAATAACAGTACCTACTTTCAAAGGTGGTGAATCAATGAATCCTCCTCTGATGTTAACACCTGAGAGCCACTCCTGATGTGTCCCTTCCGTAAGTGTTGTCTCTTTATTGTTATTTCACATTAAGTATATGCCAGTTTGTGAAAAGAGAAAGATTAGACTGTCCAACTTACAAGAAATGTATTCTCTGATTTCCTCTTTTGTGGAGAATAATTGATAGTTAAATAGTGTTCAGCAGCTCCTTCTTAGTAGCCTTAAACCATTGAAAGCACAATGGATGCATTTTGCTTTAATTTGCTGAGCTAAGTAAAAAGAAAATATGTTTTACAATAACTAAAATAGATCTTTTTTAGTTTTTTTTTCCTTAAGACTATCATTCCACAAACCCAAAGGCCCAATTGTGCTTGTGAGCTGTTTTAAAATATGACCTACTTCTTTAAAGTTTCATATTTTATTATTTATCCCCTTGGAACTCCCAACCTTCCAATAAAAGCAAGTGTTTCTTTTAAATACGAGAGGTCTGTGCTGGGCACACATCGGGATTCTGATACTGCTAAGATAACTTTGTTCAAAGCAGCAGGCAGTGCCAAACGGAACTTAAAGCTCAAAGGGTGTGACTAAATTTAGAAACCACAGTGTGCAAGTGCTTCTAAATTTGACAGAGAATATGAGGAGCTAACCAAAATTGTATATCAAATGATCCCTTCTATTATCATAACAGATTGGACAAGATGTTATTTTCCTAAAT
This sequence comes from Zapus hudsonius, assembly GCA_004024765.1. Lineage (NCBI taxonomy): Eukaryota > Metazoa > Chordata > Mammalia > Rodentia > Dipodidae > Zapus > Zapus hudsonius. Next base: position 24,634 of record PVHP010018313.1, on the reverse strand, counting down.
TTAGAAAAATTCTCCCAGCAACTGAAGATTCCAGAGTGAAGATTGAAGTATGAAACAAACGTGTCTAGGTTCCAGGGAAAAGAGCTGCCCCCATGTATTAGTTGGGGTTCTCTAGAGGAAACAGAGTTGACAGAATGGATTGTAATAAAAGGGAATTTATTGGGGTAGCTTACGACAGTCCACCAATAGCAATATGCAGGCCCACAGGTGAAGGAACCAGTAGCTGTTCAGTCCACATGGCTGTATGCCCCAGCAGTTCTAATCCAGCCCAGAAGGCCTGATGGCTCCCTTGGGAGGGGCTGCTCTTCAGTCCATGATGTAAGGCTGAGGAAACTGGGTTCCAATGTCCAGGAAGGGTAAGAGAACAGGATGAGAATGCAAGTCTCAAACAAGCACCAGCAGCCAACAAGCAGAGAGACCAGGAGAGAATTTCTTCCCCTTTATATAGCCTTAGGGTGGGGTATTGCAACCCTTCCCCAGACTTAATGGCTTCCCGAGTCTCTGGAATTTCCTTCCTTCCCTGCCCACACAGGAAAGGATGTTTACTTCCAGCTTTTTTGAGCTTTACATCCTGCCCCCTACTGAGAGCCTGCCTTCCAGTAAACATCCTCAGAGACCCACCCAAGATAATTAAAAAATCAAGTTGACAACGAAACTTAACCATCAAACCCCATAAATATGTTGGAATTTTTTTCCTGATAAGTTTTGGAGTGGAAAGTATGAAAATTACTAATCATACTATGGAGAAAAATACAAATGCCTCCAATTGGGTGTGCGGTCTCCATGATGTGGTTCCAATTTGAGAGTCAATACTGCCATAGAGGATTGATGTTTGGAGCAACCCATGTCCTAAACCTGAATTGTCAGCCTGCATCCCTTTATCATATGGAACGTGACACAGTAGTGGTGTCAAAACTGATTAGTCACTCTGCCCGACACTCTCAGTGTGCACCGTAAAGCATTGGGTTTTATCCTAAAGACACACCTTTGCTGCAGTCCTCAAGTGTACTGATGTAGAACACTTAAATTTTTCCCCTCGGTGACAATTTCAGGAAAAATCAGGTTTAAATCTAATATTCTGCTACATTAAAAGATTATAGGGATTCAAAATCTTTCATGAAGTAGTGAAACACAAATACACACAGACGATTGACAAGGAAAACACAGACTGGGCTAGCCCTTAGAATTTTGAAGCAGTGTAAGCATGAGGCTCTTAACATTCACAGCAGTCAGTGATTTTACTAACGTGGAAGTGATCATGGCATGTTAATTTAGGGGGAAGTGGAAAGCAAAAATAATGTGTTTTCTAAGAGGAAGAAAATTACCGTAAAAGAAATACTGGATTGCCTAAAGCAATCATTAGGAGGGTTCCTCCAGTTTCTCTACCTGGTCCCCAACCTTTACACTATTATTCAGTAAAATTTCCAGGTTCCCCCAAAATATTCTGTTGAAGTAAGAGTGTTTGAGGGCTGGAGAAATGGCTCAGCATTTAAAGGCACTTACTTTCAAAGTCTGACAGCCTGGATATGATTCCCCAGTATCCACATAGAGCCAGATGTGCAAAGTGCACATGCATCTGGTGTTTGCTTGGAGTAGCAAGAAACCCTCCAAGAAGTCCAAGATGCCCTGGCATGCCAATCCCCACCCCTCTCTACTGGCAAATAAATAAATAAAATATATATTTAAAAAATATTTTAACTTCAAAATCCTGTAACCTGCCAGACAGAAATAAATGTCCTCAATAAAGGCTAGTTGTTAAATAATGGCTCCTTTTCAAATCATGCTACTTCTGATCAGAAAATTTTAGATTTTTTTAAAATGCAATTAAAATTCAAATTCCAATGTGAAAAAATTAAAAACCTTAGTACACCCACCCTAAGTAAATATTTAATGCTGAAACCAATAAAAGTTTTAGCTGAAAAACCTTACCAATAAAGTTATAGGACATTCTTTGTAACCTCTTCTCCACAAACTTTGGGCCATAACCATCTAAACATGAGGGACCTTCTAGCGGAGGTCATGAGATCTGTGCAATACCAAGGCAGAGGTTATGTGGTCATGTATAATACCATGGTGGAGGTCATGAGGTCATGTATAATACCAAGGTGGAGGTCATGAGATCTTCGCAATACCAAGCAAGGCAGCATGTTGGCATAGACGATGGAGCTGAGGAGATTAATGAGACAAAATAGAAGAGGGACTGCATGCAAAAGGTGTGGGCTCACTGGAGCTGGGGTAGGGTAAGTGGGACTAATGAGAACAGGATGAGGAATACTGACCAAATTACAGTATGTTACATAGTGAATTCCTCAAGAAAGCAAAGTTTTTTTTATTATTATCCATAATGAGATAAATTCCATGAACAAATAATGAGTTGTTATAACCATTTCCCCACTGCCCCTCTTCCTTGTCCTCAATCATCTGGATATCCTCTCCATGGGCAGTCTGGATCAGTCCATGGGGTAGGAGGTTATGGATATCCTAGGAGCCAGCCCGTTTCCACCTGCCTTAGTGCAGTTACTGAGTTGGGGATGACTCTGGGAGTTCTCCCCCATCATGGCTCTTACAATCTTTCTACCCCATCTTCTGCTCAGTTCCCTGAGTCATGGTGGGTGAGTATTAAGGCTGCTTCATTGTTGAGGTCTTAGAGGGTCTCTGTACTTCTGCTTTAGGTTGTGTTAAAAATCGTTGGTGTCTGTCTGGCTTATCCTGTGTTGACTGATTGACTGTGGTTATGGGTCTCCTGTTTGTCCCACCATTTACTGTGGGTATCCATATGGATTCTCCATGGTAGGTCTGGTGTGGCTCATCTCCTGCCAGGATATCAGCTATCATCCTGAGGTACATTGGCAGGATTGGAGGAGGCACAGCTCTCTCACTGCATTCTGAAAGATACAAACAGAATATCCATCGGAGAGTGAGATCAGTATAGGTTAACAGAGATACACATTTCTGAATTAGCTAGATTCTATTGTTAGTAGCCTCTTTGTAAATCACTCTTATAGTGCATCTCTCTTTGGGGAATCTAAGATTTTGGTTCCCAGTGTATTTCCACAGTTCCCTGAGTCCCCAGTTCCAATTAAGGGCTCCCTGTCCCTGAGTGGATTATTTGGCTAAATTAAAAGCTCTTGGTTGCCTCTCCCAGGCTTTGGTTCCTCCATTGCACAAGTGTTTGTTTCTTGGTTTGCTCTTCTCTTCCAGAAGGAAGTGTGTTCAGTCTACTCATGGCTGGATTCTGTGTTTCCTGTAGATGTTCTTTGTTTACTCCAACTGTCTTTGACCAGCTTCCCCTGGAAGCTTATGCAGTGCCTTCCAGCACTATATTAACTACCATCTGGGGACTGGTTACCATTCTGGACCTCTCAGGATCTCTCTATGTTGATAGATGGCTTTCTGTGGTTTCTTCGGCAACAGGATTTTACCTCAGGCCTGGTGAAGGCATTCAAGAGCTTTGACAGAATCCTGCCTTGTTTTTGAAACCTCATGGTTCACTTTTGTCAACAGTTCAGTGAGCAAAGGAACCAATGACTGGAACCAGGAGTTGCCAGACTGATCAATTTTTCACAGGCTTAGACTCTCTCCCCTTCTAATTAAGGCCCCTCTTGCCAGACGACACCCATTTATTCCTCAATAGTTTACCATAACATAAGTGAGGATTGTATGATTTTGAACCCATTTTGGTTCAATTCATGGTTAAGTCATCCCCTTCCCCCCATCCCTTACCTCTCTCATAAACTCTCACTTCTCTCGACTGGTCTGCATAGAGTTTACTGTTAACCTGGTTGGAAACCGCATATGAGGGAGAATATGTGGCATTTGGTTCTCTGTTCTTTTGAGAGCTCACATAGTAGGATCTGCTCCAAGTCTGACCATTTTTCCCTAAATTTCCATGTCATTTTTCTTTTCAGGTGAATAGAATTCCATCGTGTAAATATACCACAGCTTTGTTATCCATTCTTCCATGGATGGGCATTTGGGTCGGTTCCAATTCTTTGTTATTATGAATTGAGCTGCTATAAACATAATTGCACAAATGACTCAATGCTGAGATGTGACATCTTGTGGGTAGATACCTAGTACAGGGATAGCTGGGTCTGCTGGTAGCTCTATGTCCATTCTGTTGAAGAGTCTCCACATTGCTTTCCAAAGTGGTTGAACAAGCTTGCAATCCCACCAGCAGTGAATGAGGGTTCCTTTTTCCCCACATCCTCACCAGCAATTATTGTTGTTGGTTTTCTTTCTGACTGGAGTAAGGTGGAATCTCATTGTGATTTTGATTTGCATTTCCCTGATGCTTAAGGATGCTGAGCACTTTTTCAAGTGAGTAAAGGCCATACGTATTTCCTCCTCTGAATTCTTTGTTGAGATCAGTGCCCCATTTTGTGAGTGGGCTGTTTGAGTTTTTATTATTAATTTTTATGAGTTCTCTGTAGGTTCTGGAAATTAGACCTTTGTCTGAGTTGTAGCTGGCGAAAATCATCTCCCAGATTGATAGGGGTCTATTGGCTCTGAGTGTGGTATTTTTGTCTGTACAGAAGCTTTTGAGCCTGATCAGGTACCATTGGTTAAGTGAATGTTGCATTTCCTGGGCTTCTCGAGATTTGCTTAGGAAGTTTTCCCCTACTCCTATCTCATATAGGGTTCCTCCTATTTTTTCTTTCAGGGTGTTCAGGGTTACATGGTTAATATTGAGGTCTCTGATCCATTTGGAGTTGATTTTAGTACATGGTGAAAGGAGTGGATCTATTTTCATTTATTTGCATGTGTTTATCCAATTTGTCCAGCACCATTTGTTGAATATGCTCTCTTTAGCCCAGCAAAGTTTTAGATCAGAAATTTTCTTCACTTTATTCCATGTCATGGTAAAGTCAAAATCATAATATTCTATTGTGTATCAATCATCCTTACTTCTGAAATAACTTACTGCAATCTTCAATGCATCAATAAATTAATTTTGGGGGCAGGGGAGATATCTCAGCAATTAAAAGTGATCGCTTGCAAAGCCTGGCAGCCCAGGTTCAGTTCCCCAGGACCCACATAAAATCAGATGCACAAAGTAGCTCATGCATCAGAGGCTGGCAGCGGCAGAGGCTCTGGCATATTCATTCTCACTCTCTTCTCCTCCTCTATTTATGGCTTTTTTTCTGCTTATAAATGATTACAAAATATAGAATGAATTATTTTTGGATCATGACTTTGTATGAAGGACAGTATTTGGCCTTAGTTCCTGGTTTCTAGGACTCCATCATCACTCCACTGAGCTATTGCAATAAAGTTGCTGTTGATTTCTTTATCACCAATCTCTTCTTTAATCCCATCTTTCACAAGGCTTACAGAGTTACCTCCTGGCCAACCCCTTCCTTATTCAAAAGTTCAAAACAACTCTTGACTGAACAAATTTGTCTGTGAATACCAAAGGCCCCACTATCCTAAATGTAAATGTATCCCAATGCCTAGAATTGTTCTGTATTTTTTATTTTTTTTTTAGGTTTTTTGAGGTAGGGTCTCACTCTAGCCCAGCCTGACATGGAATTCACTATGTAGTTGCAGGGTGGCCTTGAACTCATGGCCATCCATGCCTCTACCTCTGCCTCATGGATGCTGGGATTAAAGGTGTGCACTACTATGCCTACTTCTAGGATTATTCTCAATCACTGTTATAAATCCACATTCTAGGAGCTATTTTCTCATCTCTAGACTCTTTTAATGCATTTCTATGTTAATTCTGACTTCCTATACTCTTTTCAGCCTGCCTACTTACCACAGATAAAAACCCTGTAGGTTTAGAAAGGCTAAAACAGTCTTGTGAACAGACATATCAGTACATTATTCCCATGTTCCACTGGGCATTAAGTCTCTGACAATTGCAGCATTAGATCAATTTAGATCACAATCTATACCTGACTCCTGCCTGATCTATAAGCATCTATGTTTTCCCTTGAATAGAAAACTCATGTCTCATTCATTCAACACACATCTGTAACCTTTTATCACAGAGTAAGCATGCAATAATTGGTAGAAATGCATATGCCTATTCAGTATGACTATTTATGAGGAGTCTATCAAAGGTAGTGGTCACAGTGTTCTAACTATAAAAATATTTCATGGCTGGGGAAATGGCTCAGTGGTTAAAGGCACTTGCTTGCAAAGCCTGCCAACCCTGGATCAAATCTGCAGTACCTAAGTAAAGCCAGATGCATAAAGTGGCAAATGAATCTTGAGTGTATTTGTAGTGGCTAGAGGACCACTATGCACATTCTTTCTCTCTCAAATAAAGACATTTTAAATAATATATTCAAAATGTCAATTCTGTTCCGTTCCTTAAGTAGAGTTCAAGAACAAGCAACCATTTGCTTAGGGATTCAGCCTCCTAATAAAATGATTCCAAAAGTTTTACAAAATCATATTAGATCATTTACCCAAAATAATTAGGAGGGGTTGAGGGCAAGATGGCCTAGGGTTTGCCATACAAGGGTGAATGAGGCTAGATCCCCAGAATCAATGTAAACCAAAATACTGTAGCGGAAACACATGAAGCCATCAGTGAGATGTGAGGCAGAGATGGGAATTCCAAGCAGCTCACAGGACAGCTAGCCAGGCTCTGGGAGTGAACATTAAGAGACTGTGTTGAGCCAAGTGGAAGGCAAGGACTCACCCTTGAAGGCTCTCCTCTGACATGTGCACCAAGGCATGCACACACCTGCATTCTCACACATGAACATGCACACACTTATACACGTGTGAGCACACCTCCAAAATGAAGAAAGCTGAGATGAGACTTTCTCAAATATTTCAAAATTAACATTAAGTATAGCATAAAAGCCTAAGTATCATTTTTAATATTGGTAACGGCTTTTGTCTGAAAGATAATCTACAGGTTTCAGGAGGGCATACAACTTGAGAAAAAGCTAAACAATTGTAAGCTGGAGATTGTTTTGAATACTTGAATTTTTTTTTGAAAATTCATTTTTTTTCTCATTCTAACTATATTAACTTTCCCATGGAGCTTAGTAGAAAGAGTGTTCTAAAAATAAGGAATGCCCGCCGGTAGTTTTCTACTCCTGTCTACTCATTCTCTTTGTCCTTTAACAACTTACCTGCAGGTTAAATACATCAACATTCAAGTTGAAGTACAAGTGCATTTGGGGATTTTCCATGTTCTTGAAGTGCCAACTGTGTCAATGAGATGAAACCAAAGATGCTTTGCCAAGCTCTTCTCTACTCACAATGCCCTGTTCGCTCACGAATGAAAATCAAATTAAAAAAAAATGCTTATTGTGGGACAAGGGAGCATTCTTATTGTAGTTATTTTAATCCTAAAAGCTCAAGGAAACAGAGCGAACTCTGACAACCCAACGTTGAAAGGCGAAATTAAATGTATGATGAGTGTTCCTGTTAAAAATTAGCAGCGCCCAGTCTGCATGTAACCTCAAATTTCCTGAATGACTTACCATGCTGCCAAAGATAAGCAAATTGGAGCCCTCCTCCCATTCCGTTCCAGTGAACCTGATAGTGGATAACATGAAATTTAATAAGCTTTGAATTACAGAATTAAAAAATGAGTAAAATATAAATATTATCAATAGAAATCATTTATCTAGTCATTTTCAATGTCTCTGTGACCACCATTCAAATGGATAAGCATCTGTACTGCACACCATCTGCAGAAGCGTGGTTTAATTCATAAAAAAAGCCCATGTTTAAATCAGAATGCAAGTGACAGAGCCAGAACAAAGTGGAAAGGGCAGGAGAATGCATTGCATAAACTCCAGATATGACTTCTGGAGGCAGACAATATAAAAGCTATAATCTTAGTGTAAGCCTTACACTCTTTAAACATAGTGATTACAAGACATCTGCTGGGAACACAGCTTTGCTATTGGGTAAACTTAATTGCCCTGGAATATTTCCTGACACTCTCCAAAATATGCCCCGTTGCTAATAATTCATTCACATTTCAGCACCGTTATTAGCTCCTAATTTAAACAATCAAGGCAAAGACAAGGAGTGGATGACCTTGAACAATTACCCACTCAGTGAATAGTTTATTTTGTGCTTTTCAAAGATAAAACTGCTTTCCTGTGATGGTGAATAGCAAAATCAAGCAATTGTGGACAGGAGAAAAAAATGTGGCTTAAACCCAAGGTTCCCTTTTCCAATATTCTTAGAAAAATAGTGATAAAATTTGCCCATCTATTCTGCTTTATAATGGGGGGAAAATAGTATGAAGTTCAAGGGAAAAAAACACAATTTCTCTTTGTAATTACTAGAAACAAGTCAGTCATGGATTTTCAAGTCTATATACAAATAGTTATTCTTTTTCTTCTTTCAACCTGTGAGAACATTTAAGAATCACATAAATTCAGAGCCAGGAAAAACATTCACTTCTCACAGCAAAATGGTGGGAGTTTAATGGACAGCCCCTCAGGGGGCTCCTCTTGCAAAATATTTTAAATCAAATCTGCCAAGTTAACACTCCCTCCTCCTCACCACCTCCTCATTTCTCAAGGAATTTGAATTTTTAAAGAAATGTTGGACTTTTGGCCTTTTCTAATGTGGGATGCATTAAGAAGAAACCCATAGATAAGTGCTTACATATGCGTGTGAGAAATGAAGCAGACACCTCAAATTGATCTGTTTGCCAACAAAGGAGAACAGGAAGAGGCACCACCGGAGACTAAGGCAGAGGAGGGAACACACTGCAGGACCAGCTGACTTCTCACTTCTGCCCACTGTAGCAAATTCTGGTTTGGTAGAGAAACAAGGAGAAACACAGTAGAAATGGATCAGTCTGACCCACTCTTCTTGAGAAAGTTTTAGCATTTTCCCATAGTCTGAAAATCCATAGCAAAAATGAGAAAATGTACACCGAATTAACAGAAATAAAAACCCCCAAAACATGAAAAGCAAGTTTGAATTGCCTTGAAAAATATTTCACAAAACATTTGTCACAATATAGAAGTGAATAAAATATGCTTCAAAGTAATGGTTTCAGATATTGACACCTCGACATTGTCTTCCTGTTCTTTTTTTTTTTTCCTCCTCATTTAAAATTTATTCTTGTGGAAAGATTGTAAGAGCCATGGTAGAGGAGAATATCCAGAGACCTTGCCCCCTCAGTAACAACATACAAAGTGGGGTGGAACCAGGTTAACTCCTAGGATATCCATAACCCCCTACCCCATGGACTGATCCAGACTGCCCACGGAGGAGGATACCCTGCTGACTGGGGACAGGGAAGAGGGAAATCGGGGAAATGGGGACACCAACACATTATTTGTTCATTCAGTGTTTGTAAATATGGATAATAAAGATATATTTTATAAAAATAATAAAATAAAATTTATTCTTTATGAGTTAAGTATAGGTAAATAGAAAATGATATACTTTTCCCAATTTCTAAAGAAAAAGAATATAGTGGAAAATTATTTCTCAATGTATCTTTTTTCCTCCTCCACTTCAGGATGAGTTGCTAAGGCATTTCTAAGGTCTCTTTATCACGCAATTCTTTCACATAAGGAACTCAAACTCCCCAAATGCTAGTTATATAACCTCTTTCTTTAGCATACTGAAAAATATGAATAGTTTAAATAGAAGCCATCCACACTGTCAATACTGACTGTGTTTGCTTTGAAATTCTTCATGACTTTTGGAAACAATTTTATAGCATTGGAGCACCATGTTAGATCATGTATTTTATTTCACAAGAAAAACATTCAAGAGATCATAAAAATACATAAAGAAAAGAAAAGAAAAACAAACCAGAAAGGTTGGAAAGCAGTTTGTATAACTTTGAGGAAAATCCTGAAAAAAAACCCATTAATTCCTCACAACTTTGTTAGAGGTACACAAAATAAATAGTGAAAAATAGATAGATAGATAGATAGATAGATGATAAATAAATAGATAACAAAATAGTTTCAAAGCAACACTGTTAGAGTTCAAAATGATCTGTATTGAGAGAAGAGCCTCCTAAGTACTGAATACTTCTAGGGTCACTCTGTGAAATCATGCTTTTATCCACATGTGTAGTAATTGCCCACTTGGAATGTGTTTTACATTTCTGCTCACCTTTCTTTAACATTTCTTTGGCACTTGGATTTCATGGATATGATGTGAGATCTCCCCATAACCAACAGTCTCTGGACTCAGTGAGAAAAGCCATTGCCCACATGAAGGGCATGATCCCTCCAGGCTACACATCCTTGATGCTCCCAAAGACTTCTTGGATTCCTATTGCCTTTTCTGTACAGAACATTGTGGAAATTTCCCTTACCATTCTATCTTAAACTGCCTCAAACATATTGATTAAGCCCTGAATTCTTACATAGCATCTACTGGGACTGATATCTCTCAGTGGCCAGGCACAAACTTATTCTACTCCTCAGGTTACACACTTATTTCTGTAACAGTTGCTCCATGCAAACACTTTCTCTGGTGCAAATGTTCCCATGTGAGTAGTATTGCGTATTGGCTATGTCTATGGTCTTTACACACATTTGCTCATGTGATCCACAAAACAAGTAGAGTAAGCACAGGCTCCACATTCCCGATTTTAAGGATAGTAAACTGCAGCTCTGCCAAGACAATTGTTGTGGCCAAAACTACCTTTCAGGAATGTACAGCTTGTAGTCCTTTGGCTATATGCCGCTAGTAGTGGAATGAATGTGACCCAACACAAAATTGTCAACCGACTTAAAACACTACGAGATATTCTTATGATTTCTTTAACTCAATTGTGTGGTCTTCTCTCATGAAATCTGTATATGGCAACTTACTGTCACAGGTCAAAGGTTGGACAGAAGCCTGCCTGCACTGCTGGAGTAAGGATTGAAAGAGTTGATTGAAATCCCCAGCCCCAGGCTTGAAGGTGAACTCTCCCTTCAACCAGAACAGGTATAATCACTACACAAACTCACTGAGATTAGGGATCAGGACCATTTGCATTGATCTCCTTCCCAGGCCTGTCTGTGCCATTGGAGTAGGGACTCGAGAGTTGATCACACTCCACAGCCCTGAGCTCTGAGTAGGCCACACATACCTCCCAGAGTCTAGCTCACACCTGCATGGAGAATACACACACACACACACACACACACACACACACACACACACACACACCTGTTTCACTTCCAGTGTGTGCAGCCAACCATGCAGATAAAGCACAATCCTTTGTCCACCTGGTCAAGCTGATGAGGCCTAGAGATGCTGTTGCTGCATGCATTCTCAGCAAACTTCAATTGAAAACAAATGACATAGAAAATTAGGCAAGAGATTCCTACCAAGAATGTCTAGTCCTATAGTGAAAGACTCCATGAAAATTGCTTAAAAGAGACTCCAGACATAGGATTCCAAAATGCAGTTAGGATAAGTATAGTCGTCAAACTTAATGAGGACATGAACAAATGACTGAAAGAAACAGAAACAACAATAAGAATTTTAAAAATCTTAATAGACAGCTGAATGAAATGAAAGAAAATCATTAAAAAGAACTCAATGGACAGCAAAATGAACTCAATGAGGGCATGAGCAAGAATAAGATCTAATTCCATTCCAAGAGAATAGAGCATAGGCAGGCTAGACTATCTGGGCTTAAAAGACAAGGCAGAGCAAATAGATAAGAGACCAAAATTCAATGATAAGTTAAAAAAAGTCTTCACAGAACATGAGGGAAATATGGAATACCTTAAAAAGATAAAACAGTTAAGTCAAGGAATACAAGAAGGAAAAAAAAAGTTGCAGACCAAAGGCATTGAGAATATCTTCAATAAAATTATAGAAGAAAATTTCCCGAGTGTTTCAATGAGAGGCCAAATTACACTAAATAGGAGCAGAGAAGAAATGTCCCGTCTGTCTAACATTATAGTTAAAACACTAAACAGAAACAAAGAGTTCTAAAAACTGTAAGATTAAAGCATCTCATGAATTCCCATGGTGCCCCTTTCTGATTTTTCAGTGGAAACTAAAACCCCAAAAGGGCTTGGAATAGACCACTTCAAATTTTGAAAGACCATGGCTGCCAATACAAACTACTATACCCTGCAAATTTATCCTACAAAATAGAAGATTAAACCTCCCAATCAAAAGACAGAGGTTAATTGCTGCATCTGAAAAGTAGATCCATCCATTTGCTATCTTTCCATTAAACTCAACTTTCCATTAAAGATAGGTATCACCTTATGAAAAAGGGATTGAAAAAAAGATATTTGAATCAAATGGAAATAAGAAACAAGCAGGTTTGGCTACACTAATATCTGACAAAAAGGTCATTTTATACTCATCCAGGGAACACATCAGCAAGAGGATATTACAATCATAAACATATATGCACACAACACAGGTGAAACAAAATTTATTAAGCAAAATCTACTAGACATTAAATCAGAAATACACAATAACAATGGATTACTTTAATAACCCATTGCCCTCAATGGGTCCATCATCTAAACAGAAAATAAATATAGCAATAGGGTTAAGCAACAACATAGATAAAAAAGACATTTATAGAACCTTCAGGTCAAGCCCTACAGAGTACACCTTCTCAGTAGCTCATAGAATCTTCTCTAAAATTGATCACATATTAGGACATAAAGTTAGTCTACAGATTCAGGAAAATTGACATACCCCTTCTACTAAATCTGACCACAGTGCAACAAAGCTATAAATCAATAAGAGGAACAACAGAAAATATATCAACTCCAGAGAACTGATCAACAAGGCAAGTCTAAAAGGGAAGTTTACAGCTATAAATTCCTACATTACAAAAATAAAATAATTTCAACTGATTCAATGATGTGTCTGAGGGCTTTGGAAAAATAAAAAAAAACCAAAACAATAAAAACCCAAATATACCTGATGGCAAGAAATAATCAAGATCAGGATAGAAATCAATTAATTGGAATTGATGAAAACTATTTTAAAATTGATTTTAAAAAAGAACTGGTTCTGTGAAAAAAATAAACAAAATTGGTAAACTCCTAGCCAAATTGATCAACAGAAAAGATAAAACTGTAACCAACAAGATTAAAGATATAAAAGAAGATGTTACAAAAGATACAAATGAAATTGGAACAATCATTAGGACATATTTCAAAAACTTATATTCCACAAAAATGGAAAATATATAGAAAAAATGACTCATATGACCTACCAAATCTAAACCAAGAAGAGAGACATAACCTGAGTAGAGCTATAACATAAAATGAGATTGAAGAAATAATTAAAATGATTCCATGCAATTGATTCAATGTAGAATTCTATCAAACCAAAGGCTATTGTAGCTAAATCCCAGAGCCAGAATTGGGTAACCCCCTCCCCCACCCCCTAGTGAGTGGTGGGTCAGGGAACAGCATGAACAATCAGTGGCTCCTTCAAGCTACAAAATCAACCAACCAAGCGAGATATACACATTGGTGCAGGCTATGGGGAGGGGGCTCGAGGGAGGTAATCAGCTGCTTTCCTATGGAGATGAGGCTTATTCAGTGGATGGGAATTCATATCTAATACGGAGAATCAAGCCATGGACTCTAGAGCGAACACTGCTCTTTGGCTGAAAGGGGAGGTTATACTCATCAAAATTTCTTCTAAATATCTATGCTTAAACCTTCAGATCTATGTTGTACTCCCTCTTGGTTAGAGCATCAGATGGCAGAGAATACCAGGAAGACCTATGACCCATCAGTACAGCAAGAAAATAAAACCAACTAAATTAGACAAGACTAGTCATCTCTATCACATATGCCAGAGCCTAGGAAATATTATCAAGGCAATGGCCAATTCAAAACAAGACAGGATTCTGCCAAAGTTCTTGAATACCCACCCTAGGTCAAAGGTAAGATCCTATTGCTGAAGAAACCACAGACAGGCATTGAACAACACCAAGAGACCCTGTGAGATCCAGAATGGTATCCAGTCCCCAGATGGTAGCAAGTGCAGTGCTGGAGGCACAACATAAACTACCAGGGGAAATTGGAAATTTGGAGAGAGAAGAGACCACTGATATAAAATGCAGACTGTTGACATGAAAAGGCTGAACACACTTCCTTCTGGGAGAGATCAATGAACCAAGAAATGATCACCTGTGCAATAGAGGCACCAAAATGGGGGGGGGAGGTATTCAACAGCTTTAAACTTGGTCAAGAAATCCACTCAGTAACAAGGCACCCTTAACTGGAATTGGGACTCCTATGGGAACCAAAATCTGGGGCTCCAAAAAGAAATCCCCATAACCAGAGAACTACAGAGAGGCTAATCTCAATAGAATTTTGCCAAATTAAAAATGTGTATCTTATTTAATCTTGACTGATCTCACTCTCTGATGGAGATTCTGTTTGTATTTTTCAGAAAGCAGTGAGAGGGCTCTGGTCATTCCAATTCCATGATGAGCCTCAGGTGGTGGCTGACATCCTGGCAAAAGATGAACCACCCCAGGCCTATCGTGTAGGCCCCACGTGAAACACTCAAGACAGTGGTAGGGCAAGAAAGAGCCCTATAACCACAGCCAATCAGTCATCCCAGGATAAGTCAGTGAGACAGACCAACCACTTCCAAAACAATTTAAAGTAGAAGCACAGAGACTCTTATGTTCCCAACAATAAAACAGACTTAAAACTCACCCTCCATGACTCAGGGAACTGAGCAGAAGAGGGGACAGAAAGATTGTAAAAGCCATGATGGGAGAGATTACACAGAGACGTTATCACCCTCAGCTACAACAAATAAAGGGGGAGGGGCAACCTGGCTGCCTTGTGTGCTATCCATAACCCCTTGACACATGGACTGATCCAGTGAGCCCACTGAGGAGGATACCCAGTGGATTGGGGACAGGGTGGAGGGAAATGGGAATGCCAACACAATATTTGCTCATGCTATGTATCTAATTCTGGAAAATAAAGATTTTTTTTTAAATGAATGCCGTTCTCACTGCCAACCTGAGAATATTCTCTGGGGAGATGACTGAGGGGACTCACCATCAAAGCAGAAATCAGAAGACTTCTAACTCTCACTCCAATGCGCAGGGAAAATTGTGGAAGGCAGATAGTATGTAAGAGTCACAGGATCATTAGAAGCTTAAGCAGGTGAATTCATGTCTGACTTACATTCACTTTTAAGTGAAGAGAAAAATTTTGGGAATACACACTGAAATCTTAACAGACTCCTCATTTAATTTGGATGCCTAAATCTCTGTGTGCCAACCATGGTGTGGGAGGTTATCTCTCAAGTTCAAAGAAAAGAGGAAACCTATTCATAATCTTTTTGCTTAAAATATTATCAACTAAATATATGTACTATCAATCTTAACAGTGGTAAATGACATTCTTTAAAAGCTGTTCTGGTGTGTGCATGGAAGGGAGCAATGTGCATATGTTTGTTTGGTTAATAGTCTGTGCTATTTATGAACATATGTATGCATGCACACATGTATATCAAACTTTTATGATTAAAAATTACTTAAGTGCCAGGCAAAAAAAGTATATTCTGAGGCTTTGCACCTAATCTGAGACTTGATTGTGCTTTTATGATCATAGAGTGAATATTGACAACCCCACTGAGGAGGGTCTTCAGTGCAATGGGGGCAGGGGAAGGGAGCAGAAGAGTATAACCAGATGGGAATATGACTGGAATTCAATATTTTCATACAATAAAGTTCTCAATGAGACATGTTAGACCAAAAAATATGATAAATAGTTGTTCACACTCTCAAATATTCTGTAACCCATGTATTCCACTAACTTGAGGTAATTTGAGCATTGTGTAAATTCCTTAAATGGGCAAATGGATGTCTGTCACTCATTCCAGATTAGGAAGACCGCTTAAAAGACTGTACCAGAGGTGGGCTGCACGTATGAGTCTGCCATTACACTCTCACTAAGATTGCAAATTTGAGCATCGCTAACCTGATTAAGTGCTTTAGCGAGCAGCAACAGATGGAGCAAAATGACTAAAGGCTTGGACTCTCAGAGCCTCCCTGCCTAGGCTTAAAATTCACCTATCCACTGAAGGTCATATGATGACAAACAAGTGACTGAAGATCCCTCCATTATAAAAGCTGTTTATGCAATATATTTGCCATAAAATTCACATGAAGTAGAGTAGTTAACGTGTAAAATATGTAGAAGAATCTGCACCATGGAAGAGGCTCTTTCTCACTTTTTAATTATTATATGAAAAAGGATGATCTATATGGAGCTGTGCCTTATTCTGGAATCTAAATCTAAATCTAAATCTTCACTTTGTATGTCCTTTGGTTTTGGATATGTGTAATATATATATATATATATATATATATATATATATATATATATATATATATATATATATATATATATATATATATATAGTGGTTTTTCAAGGTAGAATCTCACTCCAATCCAGGCTGACCTGGAATTCACTATGTAGTCTCAGGCTGGCCTTGAGCTCACAGCAACCCTCCTACCTCTGCTTCCCCAGTGAGTACTGGGATTAAAGGCATCCGCCACCTTGCCCAGCTTAAATAGAGAATGAGTAGGAGGCATGAATTTCAAACCAAAATTGTATGTTAGTTAAAACTTTAGAACTCATGAAACCTCATGCTAAGTGAACACAGTGTTGCTTGCTGACTTTCCTTTGCTCTAAGCAAAATATTTGTCTAGGAATAGAAAGAGAAAGGTCCAGAATAAATAGCTGGTTATCACATATCTAACTGTTACAAAATAACATTGTGATGAGAGGAAGGTGAGAGGAACACTCATACTGATTAAATCTTTTGAAAATACACTTAAAAAAGTAACAGAAAACTTAGCAAGGGCTTTGTAATAAAAAAACATAAAAAAATACAACATTTTAAGCCAAGTCCTAAACATGATTCTGCAAGCTCAAAAAATGCGTTGGACCTGTTTAAATGAGCCCATTGTCTAGTTGCACAACTGTCTCATTTCAGAGCCACTCAATTCATTCACATCTAGCATGTGAACATGATCTTATTAAGAGAAAAAAAACACGACTAGAGTTTCTTCTCAAATTACCTAGCAGAAATATTAATATTCAAATGATGCCCAATTCTGGATGTGTAGATTCCTGCTATAAATAGCACTTGGACGCCACATTCCTGAAATGAATTATATTGCCTGAGTAGAAGTTTCTCTACTAAGGAGTTTTGACAACAGCCATTGTTTGCAAATCATATCAAGTTCACAGTACAGAGTTTAGGCTGTTACTATTTCAGGAAATTAATTGGTACATTTTCTATAGCCTATATTCCATTTTATCTGTAAGATCTTATGGCACAAGTCATAAGGCATATGATTTTTTTTCTTAATAAATGTCAGTGTCATGATATTAACTGCATGGATACAAAGACAAGGAACATACTCCTTCAAGGATGCATATAGTCTCTGAACAGATACTTACTTGATTTTTCTGGTTTTTTTTCCTTTAAGTTTTTAAATTACTATTTGAATAAGAAAAAGGGTTTAGATTAAATTATATCTTTGTACTTATAGCTTTCATATTTCTAGAAATTCCCCAAATTTTAAGCTAAAGTTTAGGTTCTATTTTAATCTGCATACACCTGATTTTCTCACATTTCATTTCAGATGTAAAGTCAAAGTAAAATTTATTTCATATTTTCAGATTTCTTCAGAAAAAACAGAATTCCAGAAACTTCATGTTTATAGGTCATATAAGTTTTGAATAATTTGAAGAGTCTTAAAAGATATCCTGTGTAATATGATCCTCCTAATTTGCCCTTAGAACCATCAAGCGAAAAAAAAGAGCAGGAAGAGTACTATGGGGATATGTGAGCTTATTTAAATCAGGACAAGCTCTAAAGAAAACATGACTCCTAACGAAATTACCATTTGGCATGACCGATCCCATTATTACTGAATATTTAACATGTTTGACCAGCCTTCACTTGTGCAAAATGTAAAGAAAGCCTTAGGAGATCATCTTATGAACTATTTATTTAGGAAATGAAACCCTAGCTCCATTTGTTAATTACATTCTTCAAGTAAATAATTTAGAGAGACTGCATTTTTATGATTTTTCTCCAAGCAGCCATGCTCCTCACATCCACTTGTTCTGTGATCTCTCATCGTCCACTTGTCCTGTGATGACAGAATTCACTGGTGACCCCAGTCGCTCCAGCACCATCCCTGTGGAACTTGGAGACTTTGGGCTCCCGTTTCTCACTTTGAGACCTAATATTGCCAGATATCAAATGAGTAAACCGAGGCATGGCACACAAGGGATTTTGTAGCTAATACTACAGGACCTGATTAGCAGAATAAAGAGGTGATTGTAAAAACAGCCAACGGAAGAGCACCAGTAATGTCAAAAAGACATTCTCTAGTGCTCATCCCAGGTCTGCCTCTTCTGTCTTTGCTGGAAATATAGAATTTTAGCAACTATGATTATTTAAAAATCTTATGGTTGAGTAAATTTTGTTTTGAATAAAGGAGAGCCTGTAAGCCAATAGGAAATTGTAAGTGTCCATGGGAGAGTAAACCAGGCTGTGGCTTCAGTCCTCTGGTTCCAAAGCCAGGCAGGTGCCCTGAAGAATGAGCTGAGTGATTGACCAGTATGACGTAGCTGAGGAAGCAGTTGCTCCAGCCTTTGACAAAGCAGAGCCTTGTGTTGAGCTAGAATCCACTCAGGTCTTGAAGGAGTGGGCTGGGAAGACAGGTACATAACCAGGCCTGTAAAGACAGCATTGAACATTTAGTCAACGATCCTCGGCTGCAGCTTGAACACAATGGAAAACAGTTATAATTCAGTCTTACACGGAGTGTTGGTGGGGACAGATCTTATAAGCTACTATGGATGCACAGATGAAAATGGCCCATCGCCATGATGAGAAGATGTAAGAATATGAAGAGATCATGATAAGCCTCCAGCGTGTCACATATTTATGTCTACTTTCATGTACATTCTACATAGAACAGATAATCTAATAATAAATATCTTCTCATCAGGCAATTACTATATAGACCAAACAACACATTAATTAGTAGGCTGGCCAAAGTATTAATGACAGCCCTTAAGAAGCCCAACATCACAGAAGCAAAACCTGCATAAATATATTCTGAAATGTCATGCATACTATCATATGTGTATATGGGAAGTACTAGAGAAACACACGGGACTGAACTGGGACTAAGAAAGAGGGAATCTTTTAAATATGCAGAAATCTGTGAGCTGGCATTGAGGAATAAGCCATGGTTTGTTCTAGATTGGTGAAATATTAAGTGATGGTTTGATCCAGATGTCCCCCACAAATTAATGTGTTCTGATTGAAAGATCCCCAGCTGATGGCAGTTTGGGTTTTACAACCTTGTTGGTGCTGTGTTGTTGGGGGTGGGTTTATGGGGTTATAAACCAGCTTCCCCTTGCCAATATTTGGCACATCTTCCTGCTGCTGTTTCCAATGCTGTGGCAGAGGTGATGTCGAGCCCTCTGCTCATGTCATCGTTTTCCTTGCCAGGATGGAGTCTCCTTTCGAGTCCGTAAGCCAAATAAACCCATTCCTCCCATAAATTACTTTTGGTGAGATTCTTTGTACAGCGACAAAAAGATAGCTACAACATATTACTATGGTACAAACGTTAGTGATTTTTTTTGGACAAATGCTTCATTTTTTAAAATATAAAAAAATTAGAATTGGAGTGGTTAAGCAATTAGCTGGACCAAAAGTTAGTGACGGGGAGGAATAAAACTGATGAATCTCATTTTCCTTGTCATTGGCCTTTCTATTTTGCTAGAAATTTGTCTGCTCATTACATCCTATGCCTGTGTACATTTTAGACCAAGTAATATAACTCTGATTTAACTCAGAAATATAAAGAGGCAATTATTATAGAAAAAAATAAACAGAAGTACCATTTCAGCTACTGTTCCAAAATACTTTTAATTACTTCATTCACTTCATTGGAAAAATAATGTTTACCTGTGTACTATTTAGTTTGGCACAAGAAATATAACACTTCATCTTTTATTGAATTGCCAGACGTTCTTGAGTGACAAATGCTATGTATTATTTAGAATGCCCTTGGAAACTATAACCATCTGAAAACTACTTGCTAGGAACTAGAAGCGTTAATTAGACCTTTCACCATTTTGACAGATGGTCTGATGTATGAGTAGCCAGAATATCCCTTGACTGGGTTACTTAGGGATCATATGCTTTCTCACAGGATCTATGAATTGAAGTGTGTACAATGCTAGCACACATATTCATGTTAATTATACAAAATGTTAATTTATAAGTATACATCCTCTATAGTTTTGGAATTGTACTTTGAGATATAAATGCATAAAAGATGGAACAGTATGGATAAAGTTTTAACTAATTTGAAAAACAGATTTTTTTTCTAATTAATTTTAGAACAAGAATGATAATATATGCTTGTGGGAAAGTAAGTCCATGAAAATAAAACAATAGAAACATAAAAAAATGCCCTTAGACCACGTAATACTTTGCAACGCAGTATATTTTCAAATGCATGTGTTTCTTCTAATTCGTACTTTTGAGCAGACTAAAGAGTAAGTGAAGATTCACTGTTATAAAATGAGTACCACAAAATAGGAAAATGGATGGATCAAACTCATCCACTTATTTACAGATAATGCTTTGTGCTAAAATGCATTCTTTTCCTTATACCAAAAAGGACTAAAGGACAATATTTTATGGGGTGGATAGTTTGAAATAATTGCATATTTATGGGCATGTTGTGATATTTCAACATCTGTATACAGTGTCCTTGAGAGAAGGGTAATTAGCATTTCTATTTCCTTATGCTTGGAGCCTTCGATCTCCTCCGCTTCCTGTTTAATTATCGTTTATGTGAGCTCTTTTCACTCCGCTATAAAAGGAACAGTAGAGGTAGTCCCTCCATGACTTTAGATCTGTTATTGAAGTTCTCTCTACCATTTTCCACCACTCCTTACCGTCTCTAGTAATCACAAAGACAAATTCATATTAACATTTTTGTCTTCCACTTTGGCAGAATGAGCATGTGGATTTGTGTTTCTCAGACTGTCTTATTCATTTAGCATACTATCCTCTAGATCTATAGATTTTGTTGCAAAAGACAGGATGTGATCTTTCTTTATGGCTAAGTAATATTCCATAGAGTATATTGAGTACATTGTCTCTCTGCATGCATCTGATTATGAATACCTATAGTGCCACAATTATGAACCTACAAGAAATTCCTTGATATGCTGGTTTTCTTTGCATATACTCAGAAGTTGGGTAGCTGCTTTATATAGTAGAGCTATTACTTTAAAAAAGTTGTATTTATGATTTATTTGTAAGGACAGAGAGAAAGAGAGAGAGTGTGTTTGTGTGCATGCCGGACCCTTTTGTCACTGCAAATGAACTCCAGATGCATGCACCACTTTTGACTTTTGACATCTGACTTTACATGGGACTGGTGAATCAAACCCTGGCCATCAGGCTTTGCAAGCAATCATCTTTAACTGCCGAATTATCTCTCCAGCCCCCATTGATTTATCTTAGTTGGATGAACAATCATTCTGCTCTTCATAATGCTTAAACTATTTTCCATTATGATCAGCAGGGTGTAAGGGCTCCTTTTTCTACATATCCTCACCAGCAATTGTTACTGTTTTCTTTTTTTTTTGTTTTTCTTTTTTGTTTTTCATGGTAGGGTCTTGCTTTGCTTTAGCCCAGACTGACCTGGAATTCACTATGTAGTCTCAAGGTGGCCTCGAACTCACAGTGATCCTCTTACCTGTGCCTTCCAAGTGCTGGGATAAAGGCATTAAGTGCTGGGATTAAGTAGAAACTTTGTGTGGACAAATCATGAGTTGCTACTATCATTTCCCTGCTCTCTGACCCCATTCCACGGAGGGTCCCCTTCAGTGGGATTGGTGGTATTCCTCGTGAGGTTGTGGGTTATGAGTTGTGACAATAGCAGTCAGTCATTGTGGGGGTAAGGGGAGAATGCTTCTAGGTATTCCCTTCCACCCTGTGGCTCTTAAAATCTTTCCATCCCCTCTTCCACAAATTTCCCCAAGCCCTGTTTTAATAATATTTTAACTGGCTTATAAAGTAGCATCTTTCCACATAGTGTTTTCATACATCCTTAGATATGGTCGGCTCTCTCTCCACTCTGCCCTCTCATTTGCCTGTCACCTCTCTCTGTGTAAACTTTCCACACCCCGTATGCCGCACTCTAGGTTCGTACCATATGTTTCCTATGAGACTCTCTTAAAGCCTCTTATTTGTTTCCCTCTCATGGTTGCTTTCAAGCTTGCTGTCCTTTTTTTCAAAATATTTTATTTATTCATTTTCAAGCAGAGAAATACAGAGAGAGAGAGAGAGAGAGAGAGAGAGAGAGAGAGAGAGAGAGAGAGAACACCAGGGCTACCACCTTGTGGGTCTGACATATGTGGGTACTGGGGAATTGAACCTGGGGCCTTAGGCACCAGAGGCAAGTACCTTAACCACTTAGCCATCCCTCCAGCCCCTGCTGTCCTTTACAACACACTCCCACATCAACACACACATATAAAAATTCAAACTTAGGTTCCTTATTGGTCTTTTGTATTTCTTCCTTTGAGATCTCTCTGTTCAGCTCCAAACCTCCATATCTTTCATATATCCATATATTTTTTAAATTGGGTTGTGTATTTCTTTTTTTTATTTGGATTGTTTATTTCTCATTTAATATTTTGAGTTCTTTGTATAAGTTACATATTAGTCCTTTGCCAGATATATAGCTGACAAACATTTTTCTCTCATTCTGTAGGCTTCCACTTAGGTCACTTAAGTGTTCTTTGCCCTGAAGAGACCTTCTTAGTTTCATAAGGTCAGGAATTGAATGGAATATTTTATAGATGTTTGTTAAGTCCAGTTGACCTATCATATCATTTAATTCACATTTCTTTCTGCTTTTTTTTTGCCAGGATGACATGTCAATTGGTGAGAGTGGTCGATTGAAGACAAATAACTATTTGTTGTTTAACCTAAGACTTTACATCCTGCTATGTGAAATTGAGTGCTACCATGCTTGGTGCATTTATGTTTAGAGCTGTAATGTCCCTGAATCAGTAAAGTGACCTTGATCTTTTCTAACAAGATTCGATTTGAAGTCTGTTTTGTCAGTCAAGTATTAGAACAGTGACACCTGATTGTTTCCTGGGTCCTTTTTTTTGGAACACTTTCTCACATCCTTCCTCCCTGCCATATCATCTCTCTTTTTAGGTGGAATATTTTTCTTGAAGGTAACAAACAAAAGGATCCTGCCTATTAAACTATTTTGAAAATATGTTTCTTTTGATTGGGGAATTGTGACTCTTTATATTCAAAGCCATTATTGACAGGTTCAGGCTAATTGCTATAATTTTTATTGATATTTGTAGTGTTTGGTGATTTCCTTTTGCTCTCTTGCTATACTATTATTGGAGCCTTATTTATTCTTGTCTGTGGTTCACTAATATGTTAGCTTTCCTTTTGAATGGAGTCTTATTTCCTGTCCATTCACATTTAACCTCTATGCATACACATGAAGTTTCCTTTTTATTTTTGCCACTTTTATATTAAGTCTGTCAGCCAAGCCAGAGGGCTTCCTTGAAAATCAATAATATTTCTTATGTAACATTCACCTTTATTT
This sequence comes from Zapus hudsonius, assembly GCA_004024765.1. Taxonomy (NCBI): domain Eukaryota; kingdom Metazoa; phylum Chordata; class Mammalia; order Rodentia; family Dipodidae; genus Zapus; species Zapus hudsonius. Next base: position 1,016 of record PVHP010018313.1, on the reverse strand, counting down.
TTGAGAGAGTCTCTCAATGGTCTGGACCTTTTCAAATAGCCTTGGCTGGCCAAGGAGCCCCAAGGATCCATCTGTCCAGGCCTGCACTGTAATGACAAGCATGCACCACTATGCCTGGAATTTTTACACCGGTTCTGGGAATTCAATTTAAGTCCTTGTGCTTGGCAGGCAAGTACCTTATCTCCCCAGTCCATGTTGTTTTTTGAATCCTTTGTCTCATGCCATTGACAGTTTCTCCTTCACATACTGCTCTTAGCATCTTCACTGGGGCTTCTATGGGCTTCCTGGATCTGGATGTCCGTTTTTCCTCCATAATGGAGATATTTCAGTTATTATTTTATTGGAATTCTGTGCCTTTGTCTACTCTTTATATATGGCCCTTCTAAAATTTGAGTATTTGTCCTCTTTAAGGGTGTCCCATAAATAATTCTTTCACTTTTTGTTTTATTTTTTTTATTTTATTAGTCTCATTTTTAAAAACATTTCCCAGATATGCTCTTTTCATTGCTTTATTTTGTTGTTAGATTTCTAATTGAATTTTTTTAATTTACTGAATTTTTATCTTCCATGATGTCTATTTGATGTTTTCAGAATATTTATTGGCTTAATTTCTCATTCATCTCCTAAATTATTTTCCTAATTTAGTTGATTTGTCCTCCTGTGTTATCTTGAATTCCATTGATTTTCCCTGTACTTCTTTCTAATTCATTTATCAGGCATTTCATCTTTGTTTTAGAGAACTTTGGGTTGTTTGGGAGGTCATGTTAACTCATGTGTCCATATTTCTTTTGCTCATGCATTGCTATTTGTGTGCCTGGTGGATTGTCTCTAGAAATCCTGTAAGATGCATATTCTAAAAAGTGGCTTTCTCTTGAATATTTTAAGGGGTTAATTTGCAGGCTACATTGGATTTGGCTCTAGTTGGGCACTGTATTAATTACTTTCATTATATTGTGTCCAAAATCTCTGACAGAAAAAAAAAACTTAAGGAAGGAAATATTAATTTTGGTTCATGG
>PVHP010018312.1:20123-33433 GCA_004024765.1 Zapus hudsonius | reverse complement strand
TTGGGCCAGGAAGACCGGGATGAGTACTAAGATATACAGGATCCCTTGCCACAAGGACTAATACAGACAGCCCACGAAGGAGGATATACAACTGATCAGGGATGGGGAGGGGGGGAATTGGGGAATTCGGGATAACAACGCATGGTTTGCCCACTAAATAATGTAACTCATTATGGACAATAAATATTAAAAAAAAATTTGACATGGGGACAGTGCAGCCTTCTTGACCCAGTGGCAGAGGAATAGATCAGGCAACAGACCAACACTTGAGTTCTTTCTCTACAAAGGGACACAGTGGAAGCCCTCACTTGGCTCTAAAGTACAATTCTCTCTCTCTCAAAATAATTTCCTTTTTGTAATTTCTCAAATGAACCCTACAAATGCAACATCAGAAGGTTGAGGTAGGGTGTCTTCCTTCAGAGGGGCCCCAGGATTTGTGGGTAAAGTGTTTGTCTCAGGAGCATTAGAACCTTAGCTCAATCCATGCCTGTCACCCCAGGGCTGGGAAGATGGAGACAGATCCCTGGGGCTTGCTAGCCAGCTGGTCTAGCCTAATCAGTGAGCTCCAGGCCAATGGGAAATCATGTCCCCAAAGAGGTGAGAAGCATATCAGAGGGCAAGACTGGAGGCTGTCCCCTGACCACACCCCCTCTCTCTCTCACACACACACACACATTTTTTTAAAGGAAATTCTTGGTTCCTTATAAAAGGAAGTCTTGAGAAGGTCTGAAGACAATTTATAAAGTTTCTTAGACAAGTCTTGGTTTCCAGCTTCCCACCAAGAGTAGATTAGTATAAGAGGCGTGGCAACAGGAAACCAGGGGGCACAGGTACAATGACTACAGCAGTGCTTCCCAAAGCCAGCATGTACAGAGGATATGCTCCACCCCTGGGAATCTGCAGTACTCCTGCAGGTGGCTTCTTCATTTCTTCTCTCTTTTCTTCCAGGAAGGGTAGGATCAGAGGAGACTTACTGGTGGAAAAAGAGGTCAAGGGCCCTAAGTATCTCAACAAACACTCACCAAAGCCCAAACACTGAATCGTGGCACCCACTTGGTGCACATCCTAAAACCTCCTGAGAAAAGAGATGCTCTGAACTTTAGTGGACTTTGTCTCAAAATCACAGAGCCTTGCTGGTGTTCAAATAACAATTAGCAAGAATAAATATATCAAGGAGCATGGTGTAGGGAATGGGGGGGGGGAATTGGGGGTTTTCCTCCCATGGTAGTGGGGGAGGGGAGAAATGAGACAGCTCAGGAGGAAAGTACAGGGGAATGAATGCAGAGGTGCTTGGCAGGGCAGGAGGGGCCATGACTTACACAGGAAGACCTGGGGAGAGGCCAGCCAGCCTGTGGGCAAACCCTCTGCTGTTAGGCATCCTGCCTGAAGGATGGCAGGCTGCCCACAGCTAAGGAAGAGGTACAGGAGCCAAAAGAAAGCCACTCCCAGACATTCCCTTTTGGGAGACGTGTTCCTGACTTGCAGAGGGTGGTGATCTGTCTCAGTAAATCCTGTCACCTCTGCAGCACATTCCAGGCATCCTTTGTGAATCTCATCGTGTGCCTCTGAAAGCAGTGAGTTCATGTTGCTGGGGTGCTGTGCACACATCCTGGAGGCATTCTGTCCCTCCCAATGTCCTGAGGTGCCCTTTGAAGAGTCACAAGGACGAAGAAGGAAAGGCTAGCTGGCAGATCTCAGGAGGGCAACACAGGGGTAGGGAGAAGTCCCACTAACCAGAGTGGTTAGGACAGGAGTGACTGTGAATGCCGAAACAAGTCATGATTGAAAGAAAGGACAAAGGAGGAACCATGGCATGTGGCTATAAGGAGAATAGTAAGAGAAGCACGGGCTGGGCCACACACCCCGGAAGGGCAAGGGATGGCCATGTGCGGCTGGCACATAAGATGTCTGCAACCAGCAGTGCTGGCTCTTCGATTCTGTTTACAAGGTAGAAAGCATCCTGGCTGAGTAATATCCACAGCTTAATCAAGTCCACTGAGAGACCCACAGCCCTCTGCCTCAGTTTTTCTGTGTGTAAGAGGAGGCACCTGAGGCATCTTTCTGGCTGTGCCACCCTTTGTCCCATCAGATCCAGTCATTGGCTTAGAGCTGAACTAGCTCAGCCGTAAGACTCAGCCAGAAGTAAGACCCTTAGAGACCTGTGGAAATGGGCCAGGGAAAAGTCTCTTTCTAACCCCAAGACTCCAGTCACCATAGTCACACAGACACTTACAGAAGGGTTCTTGGTGAAAGCAGGAGTCAGAAAGAAAGCCAAGCTCTGAGGAGCCACAGACCATAAACAAACACCCTTGTGTTCAGGAGCAACAGTCTGACTCGGGCTGGAATCCACACAGCATATCATGGTAGGTAAATACAAGTACCCATTGGCCCAGGAGCTCCACTCCTAGGTGTACTCTGGAGAAGGTAACAGAGATTCCCAAGGGAACATAAGAGCATGCCTCCCACCTTTATCTGCAAGTACAAAAACTGGATACAACCCAGATGTGCACCAACCAGAGAACCGATAAGTCACACTGTCATAGAATGGAATGCTATCCAGGAGTGAAAATGAACAGGCAAGGGCCACGTTATCAGCAGTCTTTGTCACTGCAATGAAATACCTGATATAATCAACTGAAGAAGAGGAGAGATTTATTTTGGCTGACAATTTTAGATTTCGGTTCATGGTTGGTTGGCTTATTGCCTTTGGCAAGGTAGCACATGGTGGTGGGGAGCATGTAGCAGAAGTTGCTGAGTTCATGGTGGCCAGGAAGCAAAAACAGGGAAGAAGGAGCTGAGGTCCCACCATTCCCTAAGGGCACACTCCCAATAACCAACTTCCTCCAATTATTCCTAGTACTGCCATGGCTGGGGACAAAATCTTTAGGCACACGAGTATTTGTTGAACATTTCAAAAAGCCAAATCATACCATTATGCCACTCATTCTTTCAAATGGACTCATCAGAATAAATACTCTGTGTCAAGGTGTTATTATGGAATGGGATTACAGGATTGAATGAATCAGATGATGCCAACAAAAACGATCCACTATAACATGTTGTGTGACAAGCTATACCAAGCTCTGCAAAGATGCAAGGAATGGCAAGTTAGGGAGAGGGTGTTATGTGTCCAGAAAGACAGAAATCACACATGCTTATTCTAACCTGAGTGGTAGATATATAATTCACTTTTATTATTCCTTTTTACATGTTTTTGTGGTGTGTGTGCATGTGTGTGCATGTGCGTGTGTGAGTGTGTGTGCATGCATGTGTGGGAGAGTACACAATATGTGTGGGTACACATGCATGTGGAGGCCAGAGGTCAACATAGGATATCTTCCTCAATTGTTTCCCACTTTAAAAAAATTTTTTTGAGACAGGGTATCTCAGTAACCCTAGAGTTCATTGATTTTGCTAGACTAGCTAGCCAATGAGTCCTCTGGATTTTTCCTGCCTCTGTTTTTCCAATGCTGGGACTACAGGTGCATGCCACCATTCCTGACCTTTACCTGTGTGTGACAAAGATCCAAACTCAGGGCTTCATGCTTCCAGGGCAAGTTCTTTACAGGTGAACCTATGTTCCCAGCCTCACTTTTATTATTACTAACACCTTTTTCTAAGTCTAATATTTTAAAATGATTTTTAATAGATACATCTGGCAAAGGATATTAATAACAGACATGAGCAATGATGTCTTCTCCCTTGAATGTAGTCCATGTTCTTGATTTCCAGTGATATATCCCCACCCGTATGAACTGCCATGCTGAGAGGCTGGTCTCTCTCAAGGAGCAGAGCCATCAAGGTTCAGAGCAATGTTCCTGAGCTTGGAGGGATCTTGTCTGAGATCTGGCTCCTGATCTGGACACTAGCATTCACTGCCGTGGTGTATGACCTTTTCAGGCTTTTGACCACCTTGCCCTCTTCATATAGTTAAGGCAGATATATGATAAAATTTCCCACACCCGAAAAAGAGAGAAGCATACACTGATTCTTGAAGAATACCTTCCTTAGAGATGTAAAATGGCTAAAACAGACTGCTCCCACATATTTTTAACTTTTTCCTTACTTATTTGGTGTGCTTGCATCTGTGTGTGTATGTGTGTGTGTGTGTGTGTGTGTGTTGTGTGTGTATGCACACAGGCAGGTGTACACACACATGTGGAGGTCAGAGAACACCTTTCAGGTCAGTCCTCACCTTTTGTGTCATTGGAAGCAATCCTTGTTCACTGTTCTATTTATGAGTTTCTAGTCAATTGTCCTGTCTCTACCTCCCTTCTTGCCATAGGATCACTGGAATTACAGAAGCCTACACAGCTTCTGGCTTTTTTGTGGGGTTTGGAGATCTGAAGTCAGAGTTTTACAATAAGTACTTTATCTATTGAGCCATCTTCTTACCCCATGCTCCCACATCTTAGTGTGAGAAGACAAGGAAGAAAGATGGCTGCTGCCTTGCCCTAGAGTGCTAGCAGACATCTTAAACAAGAACAGTAGACAAGCTTGTGTGACGAAGTGTATCGATGCCTATAAGGAAGCTCTACTTGAACCCTTCTAATTGGAATGCTGCCACAGTCCTAGAATAACGACATCCATTTCCATCAGTAGTATATCTACGATTAGATAGTGCTATTCAGCTCCATGTGGAGAAGCACCATGTAAAGCCAGTGTAAGTAATGCTGCCAACATCTACTTACAAAACCCCAAGTGAGTACACTCTCTCTGTCCTCCAGACACCTTCTTTATATCAGAGAATAGGGGTCATGGCCCCCTCCCCCAAGAGCTCAAGCTGCTAGCTGCCATGTGCAGCATTCTGTCCAGCTAAGACCAATCCATCATCAGAGGGGCTCATGTCAAGAAACGAGGTGAGCTAGGGTTTCACATAATACATGGGCACAGAGCAGGTTTGGGAAAGGTGACAACACATCCCAGTCCCAGCCAGCTTTCTAGAAGAGCAGAAGCTGTGCAGTGACAAACTGTAACATGATCAAATAACCATGGCTACCTTTAATATAACAAGAAGTCTAACTGACAGAGGAAACCAGGGGCATTTAGCAGGCATATAGCTCTATATAAACCTTGAACAAATGAGATTATCCAGTCCCCAGAGGACCACAGGGGTGAGCCTCCAGTGCTATCTGAGACTAAAAGAGAAAGGCGAGAAGTGAGATAGGATGTTGTGCAGATCCCTGGAGGTGGCAGAGCCAGCACGTCTCCCAAAGGCCCTTTGGATCTCCCAGCAAGGTGCCCTTCACAGGACAAAGTAAAGGGAGCAGCAGAGAGGCAGACTTTATTCCTGAGGAACACGGTGCCCTGTGACAGAAAGGCAGAGTGCACTGCTCCAATCAGACCATATCAAATGCCCAGAAACATGCTAATTATTTCAGGTTCCCATTAGGTAGTATGGCATCCAGTTATACAAGCCAAGAGCATCAAGGTTCCGTCCAACTGTTCACATGTGCACAGATCTAGCTTTGGCTATATTCACGCTCATAGCATGTGACTCTTTCCTTGCAGCTTTTGGTTCTGAGAAATCTGTGCCTTACCCTTGCACCAAGGCTTTGTCCTCTCCTGACATACTCTGGACCACAGTCACTGGCAGAGTCCTCCACTGAATAGTCTACCATGCAGCAGGTACTGTATAAGGAGGCCTCTGCTCAGAGCAGGACGTAGAAATTCTGTTACAAATAAGATTTGGCCCTCAAAGGTGACAGCCACCACCTGGTCAGGAGAAGAACATAGATACAAGATTAAGAATATTCTCTGAAATGAGAGGGTCACACACCCAAAGGGTCGTTAGGAAGAGCTCCAGAAGAGGAATTGACAGAGGAAACCAGGGGCATTTAGCAGGCATATAGCTCTATATAAACCTTGAACAAATGCAAAGAAGAGGAAGCAGAGAGGGATATCCTACAGAAAGCTAAACTAGTGGCACAAAGCAAAGAGATAGAGCACATGGCAAATTCCAGGACTTCCACACAGCTCAGCCTTGAACCCACTTATCCCAGAGCCAGGGGAGGCTGGCTGGCTGCGCTTGTAGTATAAATGTTTTCTCAATTCCATTGGCACTTGTCTAGCCGACAAGCTTGTCCTATGGCAAGCCTACATGCTGGGTGGATATTGTGCTGGTGATGGAAAATCATGGGAGATTCTGGTGCCTGACCCAGAAGGGAACAAGACAGTAACTCAAGAATCTCCTCTGTGCCTACCACCCTTGATGACAGCCACAGCCATTCCTCCTCTCTGCAGAGTCCTTCAACCACTGCAGGACTGACTCCAGGGTCCAAGACAAAAGCAAACAGAGAAGACCCAGGTGCTACATTTAAGAAGCCCATTATGTTAAATGACAGGCTTCAACGGCTACTTTCTATTCCATTGGCTAGGAGGACACTCACAGGGGGCTTTAGGAACCTTTTAAACTAGTCAGAATTTAAAAAGTTATGCTGATTTGTCATACATACAAACACACACACATATGTATATATCAGAAAATCTCACTTAGACCAGATGACATACCCCAGGGCTTCTTAAATTTTCTGCTTATGACCCCCTTTTTAAATATTTGTATTTATTTGCAAGGAGAGAGAGAGAGAGAGAGAGAGAGAGAGAGAGAGAGAGAGAAAGGCAAAGAGAGAATGGGTGCGGCAGGGTCTCTACTACTGCAAATGAATTCCAGATGCATGCACCACTTTGTGCACCTGGCTTTATGTGGGTACTGGGGAATTGAACTCAGGTCCTTAGGCTTTGCAGACAAGCACCTTAACATCTGAGACCTCTCTCCAGCCTCATGACCCCTTTTTATGCTATGCCAGGTATATGGAAATATGTAATGTGTACAAGAGCAAATCATTTGTTTATAATAAATCATAAATTATTTTAAAATAATTCTTTGGTATCCATATGGTTTTCTGCTTATAAAAGATGAAAGAAAATTTGCACACTAATGAGATGATACACTTGTTTACTTTACATAAAGAATTAAATCTTGGTGGAATACTTGATATTTAGGATACAGCACATCTTCAACATTTTTCAGAGATGATCAATATTTTGATTTTGCAATCACCAGTGCTAAAAATGCTGCTTCACATAAATGCATACAAAGTGGCAAAAGTTTCAGAAATTATTGGTTATTCAGTTCTATTTCCAAGCCAAAATCCATTTAATGACTTTTTATGAAAAACAAGTCAGCAACTTAAAAGTATTTTTTAAATTTCGCTTTTAAATTGACAATTTTCCCACTTAAACATAGTAACAGTTCCCTCCTCATTACTGAGACAAAACACCCAAGCAGAAACAGCTTATGGAAGGAAAAGGTTGATGTCAGCTTAGAGTTTGAGAGGAAGGTTCATCGCAGAAGGAAAGCATGGCACAGCAGAAAGCTGCCTACGTCATCACCTATTGGTGAGGAGAAGCCATCTGAGTTACTGAAATTCATACCAGAATGGTCCATCAAGCTCTGCTCATAGCGCTGCAAGTCTTCTCTAGTCCAAAGTTCCAAAACTTCCATATTCCTCCTAAAAACTAGTTCCAAAAGACCCAAACCACATGGGCAAGCTTATCATAGTAACATTCCCCACTTCTCAGTACCAATTTTCTATAGCAATTATCTTTTCATTGTGGGACAAAATGCCCAACCAAAAGCAGATTATGGGACGGGAAGGGATTATTTCAGCTTGGAGTTCAGAGGGGACTTTTCATCATGATAGGAAAAGCAAGGCAGAGCAGGAAACTGGTGTACAACATCACATATAATCAGGAGGACCAAGCAAGAGTGAGCTGGCCAGGCTGAGCACCCAGTGTGCTGGACTAATGAGTCTCAAGGTCTCCCTCCAGTGACAGAATGCCTCCACTTCCAGATACCCAAGAACTTTCCCAAACTTCCACCAGATTGTGACCAAGCATTCAAAGCACATGAGCCTATAGTGGACATTTCACTCAAAACACTATAAACTTAATGTAACTTGATCATAATCCCCTTCCACTATCCCTTCCTTCCTTCAACTGAACTCTTGCTTTCCAACTAGTCCCTCTTCTATTTGATTACATTTTTTCCCACCTTCGTCATTCATGACCTAAATGTTTTGAAAGGGTCTTTCAGATGTAATGACAGCTCTTGTGAAGTCATGAAGTAATGGACATGAAGTACGAAGAGAGTATTGCAAGTATTCTTCCTTAGCCTTTGCCTTCTTTCTGCTCCACTTCAGCAATATTCCCTGAGCCTTGTAGGGCATTATAAAGATGCTCATTTTATGCTGAACACTCAACTGTCCCTTATTCTCAGCATTCTAATGAGTCTTGAGTCTTCTAACTAGCTGTTGTCATCTACAAAGAGAAGCTTCTCTAAGCAAAGGTGTGAGTGAGCAGCACTAATATTGACTTCCATTATCCATTTGGAGTTGATTTTTCTGTAAGGCGGCAGATAAGGAACTAGTTTCATTCTTCTACATGCAGATATCCAGTTTCCCCAGCATCATTTGTTGAACATGCTTTCTTTTCTCTGATATGTATTTTTGGCATCTTTGTCAAAAATCAGGAGGTTATACTTACATGGATTTATGCCTAGTTCTTCTATGCCATTCTGTTAATCTACACATCTGTTTTTGTGCCAGGACCATGCTGCTTTGATAACCATGGCCCAATAGCATAAACTGAAATCATATATGGTGGTACCTCCAGTGGTATTTGTTTTGCTCAGGATAGTTTTGGCTATCTAAGGTCTTTGGTGCTTCTATATGAATTTTAAGATGATTTTTCTATTTCTGTGAATAATGGAATTTTGAGCAGGATTGCACTGAATCTGTATATTGCTTTTATTAGGATGGTCATCTTTTTATATTCATTTCATGAATCCATGTACATGTGAGATCTTTCCCTCTTCTGGTGTCTTCCTCAATTTTCTCAGTGTTTTCAAGTAAAACAGCTCTTTTTAGAAGTAAAACATCTAATACAATCCAAAGGTATCTAATTTGATACTTACAGGCTGAGAAATGATTGTAGGAAAATATCAAGTCTATTTTCCTTAATTAAATCATGTTTCTGTGATAATAGAAAATTTCAGGGCAAGGGTGATAGCTCAGTAGGTAAACTGCTTGCCTTACAAGCATGGGGACGTGAGTTTGATCCCCAGAACCCAAAAAAACACCATATATGGTGGCACATGTTTTCAATTCCAGTGGTGATGGTTTGATCCAGTGGTCCCCCACAAATGCTTGGTCCCCAGCTGATGGCAGTTTTAGAACTGTGACATTGTTAGAGGTGTGTTGTTGGGGGTGGGCTTATGGAGGTTACAGCCGATTTCCCCTTGCCAGCTTCTGGCACACTTTCCTGCCACTGTCTGCAGTGCTATGGTGGAGGTGATGTCCAGCCTCTGCTCATGCCATGGTTTTCCCTGCCATAACAGAGTTTTCCCTCAAATCTGTAAAATAAAACTCATTCCTGCACAAAATGCTTTTGGTTGGGTTCTTTGTCACAGCAAGAAGAAGGGGTTAACAACTACAGTTTTGGTACCAGAGAGTGGGATTGGTTGTTACTGCTAGAACCCTGATTCTGTGGCTTTGGCCTTTTGGAACTGATTTGCAAGAGGAATGTGAATGGATTTGAGGCCTTGGCCTAAGAGATGCCTTGCAGAGTGCTGTAAATATGGCTTGATGGCTTCATCTGGTCAGAGATGAAAGAGCTGAATGCAGTAAGAACTACGGACTGTGAGATTTGGCTTCTAAGGGTGAGAAAGAACTTTGTCAGAATGGTCTGGAGGCAGTGAGAGGCTTGTCGTGTTCTGCCTGCCTGTATCCTGAGAACTTGTGCAGGGTTGCATTATGTAAAAATGGATGCTGAGGACTTTCTTAAATGAGTCAAGGCCATTTGTGTTTCCTCCTCCATGAATTCTCTGTTGAGATCAGTACCCCATTTTGTGAGGGGGCATGACAGCCCATGGAAGAGGATATCCAACTGATCAGGGATGGGGAGGGGGTGAATTGGGGAATTCGGGATAACAACGCATTGTTTGCCCACTAAAAAATGTAACTCATTATGGACAATAAATATATATTTTTAAAAAATGGACTGGTGTTAGCAGATGGAGATGGCACAGAAGAAAAGGAAATCTTTGGGCCTAAACAGCTGCCTATTAAGTTGCAATTGTTTGAGAGATTACAACCATTGAGATTGGCCCAGGTGATCTGATATGGGACAGCAGGAAGAATGTAGACTCTTGAAGTATGGGGCCTGAATGCTGAAGAAGGTTTCCTGCTCTTCAAAGTTGGCTTTGTTCCCCCTGGATTAACAAGTTGGTAGCCCATGTGGTACTATGGAGTATAAGAAATGCAGGAAGAGAGTGTCATTGGATTTGCAACATGCTTTTGCTTTTTGGAAATGGCCATGGGCAGTGTGAAGCAGGTGTGTTGGATTACCTGTGTGGAGACCCAATGGAGTTATGAGAATGAACCATGGGAATGAACCATGGGTTTCAGTGGAGATCCAATGAAATGCCAGGACTATGGAATGGCTGAGAAGGAGAGCTGCCAGCACTGGATGAAATTTTCCCAGACTATTAGTAGCCGAGCTGGAGGGGCAGAATTGGAACTCCAAGAGATCTATCACTGGTTATTATTTGACTTGGAGTTATAGAGTTTGATGTTTGCCCTGTCTGTTTTAAAACTTGTATTGATTCAATTTGTCTTTGTAATGCCCAATGCCATCTTTTGCAGTGTGAATGTTCTGTGACATTATGGTTTTTTGTTTTTGTTTGTTTTTTTTTTTTTTGTAATATGGCTCAGTTGAAAGATGTTTGAGTATCATTGGGATTGATAAAAACTGTGGGGACTTTTGGAGTTGAGCTGAATGTATTGCCTTTTATATCATGTATGATTATTAGTCTGTAGGGGTCAGGAGCAGACTGTGATGGTTTGATTCAGGTGTCCTCCAGAAATGTATGTGTTCTGAATGCTTGATCATCAGCTGATGGCAGTTTTGGAAACCTTGTTAGAGGTGCGTTGTTGGGGGCAGGCTTTTGGAGGTTATAGCCGACTTCCCCTTGCCAGTGTTTGGCACAACTTCCTGCCACTGTTTGCAGTGTTGTTAAGGAGCTGATGTCCAGCTTCTGCTCATACCATCATTTTCCCTGCCATGATGGAGTTTTCCCTTAAGTCTGTAAGCCAAAATAAACCCATTCCTCCACAAGCTGATTTTGGTTGGGTTCTTTGTCACAGCAAAAAGAAGCTAATCACAACACAGTGCCATGGAGGCAAGACAGGAGCATCCCTGGGGCCCACTGGCCAGTCACTGGCTAGTATAATTGACTAGCTCTAGGCCAATGGGAGACTTAGTCTCGAAAAGGCAGATGGCATGTGAAAGGAACAACATACAAGGTTGTCCTCTACACACAGGCACGTACACCTCCACACACAAACACATGCACACATATGCAAAACAAAAACAATAATGAGCAGACAACTTTATATGTGCAGTAAAAATACTTCAATTTATGACATGCAAATTAATAACATCTCAAATCAGAGCTGAAGTGTTTCATACAGTGTTCATTAACATGCAGAGTATGACAAAGCTATGTGCAATGCAATGTACTCTTGTGTGTTCAGTACCAAGGCTTCAGTGAAGGTATATGAAAACAACACAGGTTTCTACCTGTGTTGTTCAACTACCACACACATCTCAGCTTTATTACACATTTAAGTGTGAAAAAAGTTTTGGTTGTTGAAGTTTCAGAAATCTGACTACAAATTTTCATGACCCTCCCCCACATACAGTTATATAACCCCATATGGGTCTATGGCCCACAGTTTAAGAAGTGGGCTTTAGACAATGGACCCCCTGCTTTGACTTACTGAGTATAGAATGGAAATCTTATTCACAGGCTGACAACTTGCTCCAGCCACAGCCCTGCAGAAGGTGGTCCACAGAGGGTGGTCAGAAGGGCTGTAGGCTGATGTTCCCAGGACCTCACCACCAGTCAATTGGCTGCTGTCCACAGATCCACAGCATCCAGATGCAAATTCCACATAATCTTTGCTTGTTCAGGCAAGGCGGGAAACGATAGTGCTTCTTAAGAGTTGCAGAAGGCCAGTAACCCAACTATAATTTACAAGTTCCAGCCATTCTTGGTTCTCAGCACCTTTCCCATTATGACTTCAACTGATACAAATTAATTTTGTAATACACACAAAATAGTCACTGTCTAAACCATAAAAATCCCATGTTTCCTTTATTTTCAAGCCTGAAAATGACTAGGAACCTTTATGATGTCTTTTGACAATATGACTATGAATATTTGACTTAAGTACATTTCATGTTTTATGAGACTCCAATGAAACATGAAGCTAATTCTATAATAAAAAGTAAAGCTAAATTAGGAAAAGCAAACATCTTGAAGAATGACTGCAGAGAATAACAGAAAAACCATTTCCTCTGTCTTTGAAGTGAATGACATAGGACTGAATCACTTGAGATTTATCAGCTACCTGTAGAAGCATGAAGCTTATTCCAGCAAAGTTTAGAGGGAACAAGATGACTTCAGGGTTATAATCCAAAACCTAACTTAATACAGTGTTTTTTTGTATTACTAGATGGCTATCCTAAGCTACTGCCAAGTTCCTTGTGGTGAGGGCCTCAGCCAGAGCCTGTGTGTCTCCACTGAGCTGTCTGCACAGGGACTGTGAACGAGTGAACAAATGGGGAATGCAGAGAAAAAGAGGCAAGTCTGTGTCTGGAGAGAGCCTCTGTCTTCAGAGGCAAGAATGTCCCAAAATGACCAATGGGATATTTTTTCTGAAACTCAGCCAATTTTAAAGATATTTTATTTTTATTAATTGGCAAGGAGAGAGAGAGAGAGAGAGAGAGAGAGAGAGAGAGAGAGAGAGACAGAGAGAGAGAGAGACAGAGAGAGACAGAGAGAGATGCTAGGGCCTCCAGCTGCTACAAACAAACTCCAGATAAATGTATTATCTTGTACATGTGGCATTATGTGGGTACTAGAGAATCAAACCCAGGTCATTAGGCTTTGCAGGCAAGTGACTTAATTGCAGAGCCATCTCTCCAGCCCCTCAGCCCAATTTTAAATGGCTGCCATATTCTTGCATGACAATGCCAAGTTGAATTGTCTTCTGGTCCACTTTATCAATTACGCATTTGTGCATAGTAAAAATATCCTTCAGCTTTTCTTTTACTAATCTTTTAAGTTAAACAAAATAATGGGATTCATTATGGCATTTATATATATATATATATATATATATATATATATATACATAATACACATTCACACACACAACACACACACACACACACACACACACACA
>PVHP010018312.1:0-20023 GCA_004024765.1 Zapus hudsonius | reverse complement strand
TTTAATAGTTCGTTTCTATTTTTGTTTCCTATAAACATAAAGCGCGCGCGCGCACACACACACACACAAACAAACGCATGCAAATTAAAATCAAGATTCCATATATGAGAGAGAAGAGGCTATACTTTTTCTAATAGCCAAGTTACATGTGTCCACCAATCAATGCATAAAGAAAATATCAGTTGGGGGAGGATAGGGGTCTTCTGGGTAAAATAACAGATAAGAGAAGGCCTCGGTGTGAGCCAGACAAGGAGACAATTTAAATAAGAACTAAGAGAGACCATCCCTAAAAGGGACATTGAAGATGAACCTCCGGAAACCACCAAGAAATTATACCAACAAAAGAAAAAGACACTGGAACACAAAGATCTGTGAGATGTAGTCATGCAGGGCAGATATGCTGATTTATTCAGGACCTATGGGGCAGAACAGTTAAGGCCAGAGAATGGAGGAGAAATTTGTTATAGAACTTTCTTATCTGAATGACCCACTCACAGCCTTCATCTGGCTGACCTGTCATGCTACCATTCCAAATGGTAATTGGAGGGGAGGAAGGAAGGTCATTCACCCATGTACATGACAAGTACCTACCCATATCCCTGTGGGTTCCGCTGTTTTTAGCTGTTTCTTGTTGTTGATATTGTGATGGACTTGTTATTCTCTTTTTTCTGCCTTTTTTCTTCTTACTTTCTCACTTTCTTCTAGGTTTATTGTTTTTGTTATTGCAATTCCTTTGTTCTTTTTCACTGTTGATGATATCCTTATTATAGATGTCAATGCCCCAGCAGCCCAACCTCCTAATTGCATACTGACAGTAACACCTGAAATTGTATCTATTAATTGTTATGATACTGTATTTAAAACCTTTATCCCACCAAATAATCTTTTATGACTGTCCCTCACACTTCTACACAAACATCTACTTCTTTATACTTCTATAACTACAAGTCTCCAACCTCCCTGCATACCTCCAAGCCATGTATTTATCTTCCTATCCCAACCTCCCCATCCCTTCCCACCCACCTTCATCCCTTCCTTACTTTGCTATACTCTAATATTGGTACCCATTTCTCTTAAAAATCTCCACAAGCCACATCCTCTTCAACCACTTCCCTATTCATGGATTCTCTGTTACCCAAAGGGAATAAAATGGCAACATAGAAGCTTAAAATCCAGCTGAGAAAACTATCTAGAACTATCTAGAAACCTTTTGAGTTCAACCTTGGACCTACCCCCTAAGATTGGAAAGGATACTCTTCCTTATGGAACAAAAAAAGTTAAATAAGCCAAAAAGTAAACAAATATGGCTAACATGGGGTACAAATAAAGAGAAAAATATCCATTTTCACAAGTGCCCAAGACACAATAAAGAAACACAATGTGTAAGGAACTGTGACCATCATAACACACTTCAACCTCTCAACTCCCCCATAAAGGGAGCTTAAATACCAGATAAAGAATTTAGAGCTCTATAGCTGGGCGTGGTGGCACAAGCTTTTAATCCCAGCACTCATGAGGCAGAAGTAGGGGGATCACCATGAGTTCAAGGCCACCCTGAGACTACATAGTGACTTCCAGGTCAGCCTGGGTTAGAGCGAGACCCTACCTCGAAAAACCAAAACCAAACAAACAAACAAACAAAAAAAGAATTTAGAGCTCTAGGGTTGGAGAGATGACTCAGCAGTTAAGGTACTTGCCTGCAAAGCCTAATCTAATGACCTGGGCTCAATTCCCCAGTACCCATGTAAAGTCAGATGCACAAAGTGGCACATGCATCTAGAGAAAGAAGCTGACGTCAAACACAAGAGGCATGTAGAATTCCAAATAGACATGACCAGAGAAGGTCCTCAGCATGACACATCATAGCAACAATGTCAAAAATACAAAGTAAAGATACAATGAAGATACAAAAGATACAAAGAAAAATACCACATCTCATACAAATGTATAAATATAACACCTCACACCTTTCATCAGCAACCCTTAAAGCTGGAAAATCCAAGCTCTAAAATTAAATACCAACAAAGAATACCATATCCAGCAATGTTATCTTTCAAAATGGATGAAGAAATAGGATATTTCAAGACAAATGAAAACTAAGGCAATTCATGGTAACTAGCTCTACAGAAAATTCCGAATGGAATACTATACAGGGAAGAAGAAAGATGGCC
This sequence comes from Zapus hudsonius, assembly GCA_004024765.1. Classification (NCBI taxonomy): domain Eukaryota; kingdom Metazoa; phylum Chordata; class Mammalia; order Rodentia; family Dipodidae; genus Zapus; species Zapus hudsonius. The sequence goes on along the minus strand of PVHP010018312.1, from coordinate 17,852 downwards.
ACAACATATGATAGGCTCTACCTCAAGAAAAAAAAATCCATCATGCCTAGCAAAACAAATAAGCAAACTCTAGAAGGAAAATTAAAAATGACAATAATCCAGCCAATCAGAATATCATCCAACAAAATAGACTACCAAATCACTTTCCATTATAACCTAAGTGTAAATGAACTCACTTCACCAATAAAAAGACACAGGCTAAATGATTGGATTAAAAAACAAGATCTAACTATCTGCTGTGTCTGACCAAGAAACACACCTAGCCAGCAAATATGTTGAGAACCTGAGTCTCAGAGGATGGAACTGAAACTGTAAAGCAAAGGGAAAGCTGGGAATAAGCAGCTCTCCTTACATCACACAAAGTAGACTTCAAACTAAAATTCATCATAAATGACAAAAAGAGGCACTGCATATTAACAAAAGGAAAGTTCATCAAGAAGATGTAACAACTATAAACATTTATGCACCAAATACTGGGGCTTCTAATTTCATAAAACAAACACTAAAAGACACAAACTATCACATAGGTCTGGACACAATAATAATGTGATACTTCAATGTTCCACTCTCACTTAGATAAGTCATCCAAACTAAAAATCAGCACAGAAACTTAAAAGCAAAACTACACCACAGATCAACACCATAGATCAGAAGATTCCACCTGCCAGATATGTTACACACATTCTTCTTAGTGGCACATTTTCGCTAAAATAGACCACATATTGGGCCACAAAACACACCTTAACAAATACAAATATTCTATTATACATTGTGGAAAAAAGTAGTAATCTACATAAAAAATACAGAAATCATGGATATCGAACAACACACTTTTGAATGATCAGTGGGTGATTGAGGAACTCAAGAAGGAAATTTAAAAATTCACAGAAACAAATGAAAATGATGATACAACCTGCTAGATCCTCTGGGATACAGCCCAGGCAGTCTTAAGAGGAAAGTTTATAGCTTTAAGTGCCCAAGTCAAGAAATTAGAGATCCAAAATAAATAACAAATGATCCACCTTGAGACTTTAGAGAAACAAGAAGCCAATCCCAAACCCTGTAAATAACAAAATAATAAAGATCAGGGCAGAAATAGTGAGATAGACACTCAAAGAATAATACACAGAATTAATGAGAGTTAGTTCCTAATAAAAGTGAATAAGATTGATAAACCCTTAGCAAAACTGAAAAAAAGGAGTAAGAATACTCAAATTAATTAATCAGAGACAAAAAGGGAGTTGGTATAACAGACCCCAATTTAAAAAAAGGCATTGTTAGAGTGTTTTAAAAACCTACACTCTAAAAAGCTGGAAAACCTAGAAGAAATGGATACGTTTCTAAATACATATAACCTCCCAATGTTAAATCTTGAAGATATGAAAAACTTAAACTGACCCATTACAAGAATGAGATTAAAGCTGAGGTTAAGTCTCTCCACAAAGAAAAGCCTCAGGCCCATGAGATTCATTGCAACATTTTATTAAACTTTTAAAGAAAACCTAACACCAAGTGTTCTCAAGTAGTTCCACAATATACAAAGTGAAGGAATACTTCCAAATTCATTCTACAAAACCACTATTCCTCTGATTCCTAAACCAGATAAAGACAGAACAAAAATGAAAGTGACAGACCAAGTTCCCTGATCAACACAGATGTAAAAATTCTTAACAAGATTCTCAGAAGCCAAATCCACGAACACATAAAGATTATCCATCATGACCAAGTGGGCTTCATCCTGGAGATTCAAGGGTGGTTCAACATTCATAAATCAATGAATGCAATGTAGTATGTAAATAAACTTATAGGTAAAAGTCATATAACCATCTTAATTGATACAATAATATCCCTAGCCAATAGGAAAATGCAAAATAAAGCCACTCTGAAATGCCATCTTACCCCAGTCAGAATGCCTTTCATGAAAACAGACAACAATGCTGGTGAAGCTGAGGAAAAGACTTATCCATTGCTGGTGAGCATGCAAACTAGTACAGCCATTATGGAAATCAGTATGGAGATAACTCAAAAATTTAGAAATAAAGCTGGACATGGTGGTGCATGCCTTCCAGCACTTGGGAGGCAGAGGTAGGAGGACTGCCTTGAGTTCAAGGCCAGCCTGAGACTACATAGTGAATTCCAGGTCAGCCTGGGCTAGAGTGAGACCCTACCTTGAAAAAACAAAATAAATAAATAAATAAAAATTAGAAATAGATCTCCCTTACAACCCAGCTATACCACTCCTGGATATATAGCCAAGGACTCTACACTCTACTACACAGATACTTGCACCTCTATATGTATTGTGGTTCTGTGTACAATAGCTAAGGATGAAATCAGCACACACACACACACAAATGAAAATGTGGCATATATACACAATAGAATTTTATTCAGCCATGAAGAAGAAATTACAACATCTGAAGGAAAATGAGTGGACCTGAGTATTTTTTGTGTTACACCGACATCAGCAACAGTCTCCAATGAACTTGCAGGAGGGGCCTGAACAGACCATGTGACAGGTAGCAATTGGTGATGCTGGATTCGATGGTTTTCAGACAGTTATCCAAACACCCAGGAAGAAAAGAAAAGTTGCTGCCTCATAAAACTGTTGCCCATCCCCCAAAGACTTCTGCTCTTCTGAGGTTACTGTTTTTTGTCCCCGGGTTTAGCAAGCCCAGATGGATGGCCCAGAGTCCTCTGAATAGAACCATATTTGTTTTCTAATTGTGTATAACAAATTACCAGAAACTTAGCAACTTAGAACAACACACATGGATCATCTCACAGTTTCCACGGGGCAGGGATCCAGGCACAGCCTGACCAGGCCCTGTGCTCAGGGTCTCGCTGGGCTGAAATTGAGCCTAGTGGGGCTGCGGTCACATAGGAGGCTTAGAGCCCACTTCCAAGCACATGTGGTTGTTGGCAGAATCCATTTCCTTGCAGCTGTAGAATTCATGGTAGCTTGCTTCCTCAAGGTCAGTAGAAGAGAGGGGCTCTGTTTTTGGGACCTCATTTTAACAGACTCATCTGTTTAGGCCCATCTTATGTACGATGATCTTCCCTTTGACTCAAAATCAATAGTTGTCCTTTCAATTCCGTCTGCAAAATCCTTCACTTTTGTTTGATAATGTAGTCTTAGCACGCTCCATGGCGTTTACACGTCCAGCATGCTCACACTGGCCTGCCCTCAAGGGGAGGGGTCACACAGGGTGTACAGCAGAGCAAGGCTCTCTGGGCCATCCTAGAACACGACTACAGCAGTATCAATGTTCATCTCCTTCTAAGTTCACTCTCCTTAGCACCTGTATTTTTTCGCTTTTCTGGTTGTTGTGACAAAACAACTTTGGGGAGGAGGATTTCTGGCTCATAGTTTGAGGGTACAGTTAGAATCAGACTGCTATGCTGACAAACCAAGACAGCAAGAGTATGAGACAGCTATCACGTTATAGCCATAGTAAGACAGCCAATCATGCTGTAGCCATAGTCAGGAGGCAGAGAGAGCTGAATGCTGGTGCTCAACTAACTTTCTCCTTTTATTTCCCCTGGAACCCCAGAATGGGATGGTGCAATCCATGTGCAGAGTGGGTCTTCCCTCCTCAGTTAAATATTTCTGAAAATGCTTTATAGACAAGCCCAGACTACTGGGGATGCTAAATCCCCATCAAGTTGACAGTTGAGACTGTTCATCACAACCCCTTATTCTTGGCTTGATGGTACAGCTTATTGTTAGTGTGCACTGCTCTCTGCCATCCTTTACCCAGACTCTCATAAAGTAACCAAGCAAGAGTGCTGGAGTAGCAATGAACCAGTCAGCCAATTTTTATTCATCAAGGACTCCAACCATAGGAGAACTGGGGGCAGTATAAACTGTCCAAAACAAAACAAAATGAAATGTAGAATTAAGGAAAGTCAGTGTTAATAAAACCCTTCAGGGCTGGAGAGATGGATTACTGGTTAAAACACTTGCCTGAAAAGCCTAACGACCCAGGTTTGATTCCTTAGTACCCACGTAAAACCAGACACACAAAGTGGTGTATGCTTCTGGCGTTCTTTAGCTGTGGCTACAGGTCCTGGTCTGTCTATCTCTCTTCTTGCAAATAAATAAATAAATAAATAAATAAATACAAAATAAATATATAAACAAACAAATAAACCCCTTAGTTAAGGTGTGAGGGAACCAGGAAAAGAGCCTAGAAAGACAGGTGGGGTCCATCTGATGGCTGGTCTTGGTTGTCCATGTAACTGGATTGAGTCACCATCTCTAAATCAGGAGAAAGAAACGTACCAGTGTCTGGGGGTGGGGGAGGTGCATTTCCAGAAAGGACTGACCTATATGGGGCAGTGTCTTGGAGAGAAGACCTGCCCTAATGGGCATGCCATCTCCCAATGGGCCGACTTCTTGGATAAAACTGGAGTTGGGGGAGGTAGCTTGCAAGCAGCTCTCAGCTGAATGAGAACATCTGTCCCTCTGCTGACCACTGACTGACCCTGCACTCCAGCTTCTTTGGCCATTCAACGCAGACTGAGTGCCTGTGATTTTCCAGGGAACATTCAAGCTTTCGTGTAAGCCAATCCAATAAGTCCCTGTCATAGTCAGCCATATGCCGATTGGATGAATCTTCAAACCAGGCACAATTTATGGGAGGAAATGATTTATTCAAACTACAGATCCAGGGGAAGTCCCATAAAAATGAAAGAGGCTGATCCTCTTTCACAGGTCCAAGCAGAGAGAAAATCCCATCACCAACACCACACACAGAACAGCAAACAGGCAGGAGGGCAAGGAGAGAATTCTTTCACTTTTATATAGCCCTAGGGTGGGGTCTTGTAACCCTATCCCAGACTTAATGGCTTCCTGAGTCTCTGGGATTTCCTTCCTGCACTGCCCACACAGGAAAGGATGTTTACTTCTAGCTCTCCTGAGTTTCCTTACATCTCTCCCCCTACTGAGAGGCTACCTTTCTGTAAACATCCTCAGAGACCCACCTAAGATAATTAAAAAGATCAAGTTGACAACAAAACCTAACCATCACAGTCCCCTTTAACAACATATATGCATCACTGTATTGGTTCTCTTTCTCTCCTTTCCACCTACTTCAGTCAGTAAGATTCACGCTGTGCAGAAATGTTTAGACCATGTCAGGAATGTGACTAGATACAAATGTGAGAACAGCCTTGACTGGGGACTCACTCCTAATGGGTACCAACCATCTCTCTAGCTCTGCCCTGGTTTGGCCAATGAGCCCAGCTCCCTCGTGTTTCTGAAACCTTTACTGGCTTCTGGTTAAAAGCCAGCTTCTGGTTCTTGGGCTCCGGAGAAGCACAAAACCTACTATGCTGTGCTGCTGGCCTCACCATGGATATATGACTTCTTGCACTGAAACCATACTCACCAAGCCTTCAAAATTCTGTAGGCTAACTTCCCTTAATGATAAGAGCAGGAAGTTCATCATCCTTGTCAATCACATGGAAGGGAGCAGATCACTTCCTGTGAAGCTGAAGCAGACAACACTTGCATGGAAAGAGCCTGGGGACCCTGTGTCATGGTTTGATACAGGTGTCCCCCACAAACAATTGAATGTGTTCTGATAGATCGATCCTCAGCTGATGGCAGTTTGGGTTTTACAATCTCGATGAAGCTGTGTTGTCGGGGTGGGCTTATGGGGTTATAAGCCAGCTTCCCCTTGCCAGAGTTTGGCACACCTTCCTGCCGCTGTTTGTAGTGCTGTGGCAGAGGTGATATCCAGCCCTCTGCTCATGCCATCGTTTTCCCTGCCAGAATGGAGTCTTCCCTTGAGTCCGTAAGCCAAATAAACCCATTCCTCCACAAGCCGCCTTTGCTTGGGTTCTATCTGTGCAGCAACAAGAAAGCTGACCGCAACACCCTGTAAGCAAAGGAGAGCAGCAAACAGCCCTGCTTTTATCCTTGCTGCATTTTAAATTTTGCTTAGAATTACAGAATCTCAGAGACAGAAGGGATCACAAAAGTCATCTAATCACAGCTGACCCTGAGTCTGGCAGCAGAATAGGTCAACTGGTCTCCACTGGACCATTCCCAAATGAAGCAGTGAATTCTACCAATGCAAGATTACTTTTATTAAGTGTGTGTGTGTGTAGGTCAGAAGACCACTTTGGGTATATTTCCTCAGCCCTTTTGAGACAGGGTCTCACATGGGCCCAGACTTCACCTATTAGACCAAACTGATTGTTCAGGGACTGCCAGGAATCCTCCTGTTCCCATCTCTCCAGTGCCAGAATTACAAGTGTGCCACCATGCCTGAAATTTTCACAAGGGTTCTGGGGACCTAACTCAAGTCCTCAAGCTTGAAAGGTAAGGTAAGTACTGTACAGATCGAACCATCTCCTCAGCCCCAATTGGGAAATTTTAATTGCCACACACCTGCTTGAAATCAACTCAGCAAAACTTCTGAAACTTCCTCCTATGGTTTAACATTGCCAAATAGCACACACAGCACTCCCACTGCCCTCCCGCCTCGCCAGCTACTGACAGACATCACTAATCAGCCGTGGTGCTCTTTCCTGCTGATGCTGGATGTGGCTTCAGAATCCTCAGCAGGCCGCTCCAGAACCACACCATTGATCAGTTTATGTTGGCAAGAGAAATAAACTAATTTTCCATCTCCCTTCAACTCTGTTCTCGGAGCTTGTCTGCAGTCAAAAAATCACTTTCCTATAACTTCGTCTCATTGCTTCTAATCCATCTTTAAAAATGAAAATATTGCCCCTTCTATCAAGAACAATCACTTACCTAACTACATCTAAATTAGTTCTTTGCTCAAGCCCAGCCCCAAACACAGGGTTACCTGGGTGGCTCTATTATTCCAGGAGAGTCAGGGACCCTAACATTGGCAGGAATGGTGATGCAGCTGGGAAGAAGTAAAGTCCTACTCTCCCTGTGTTATGATGTGAATAAGGCCACCCTAGCTTGCAGATGACTTTATGAAGCTGGAGACAGACAGTCAGGGAAAGGAAGTGAGGGATAGATAAGCAGGATCCTAAAAATTAAATTGATTGACAAGCCTCCAAGTCACATATGATTCTCCTTTACTATATCCACAGTGCCCCTCACCTCCTGTCTTCTGTTCATGTTCTGTTCATGTTCAGGCTTTTAAAGCCTGTGTTTCCCAGATCACTCATTGAACACTGGACAACACTACATGGAACTCTGAGTATGGTTCAGTCATTCAATGTTTTCACCAATTAGTGGTCAAATATCTCAGATACACTTAGGAACAAGCAGGATCTGGGGTATGAAGTCTGGTTGTAAAACACTATTCTTATCACCAAGGAACTCAGACCCCATCTGTTTCAGAAGCAGGTAAATTCCTGCTCCATACACAAAATCAGATACAGAGATAGTAGAACAGGATTGTAATCCATGTTCACATGTATTTTACCTACCACAATCAAGACTTTCAAAATCCCAATCTATTCATTAGCAAAATTATCAAGAAGAAAATGGATTCACCTGGCACTTTCTGCTAAGGGACAGAACACTTGGATTGTAGTCTTTCCAGATACAAGATTTGGTAGCGAAAGCTTCCAATTAGTAAATCCTGAATCTCTCTAAATCTTGTACCAATCAGGAGCTCCCTCAAGGAGAAGTGGCTTCTCTTCCCCTGTGGATACTTGTAGCAGTTGCCTTCTGTTGATGGGAGAGAACAGCCAACCAGAATAGCTTAGGAAGAAAGGGCTTTTTTCTGGTTTATAATCTCATTTAATCATGGCTGGGAAAACATGGCAAGAACAGATTTCAGGGTGTTACAACTTGTCACATCAGCTGGGAAAAAGAAGTAAGCAAGCTCTGGCAAGTGGGGACTGTATTATAAAAGCCTGAGGCCAGTCCCCAGTGACACACCTCCTCCAGCAAGGCTCCACCTCCCAAAGGCTCCACCAGCCAGAGATCAATTATGAGGCTTGGTCACAAACACATGAGGCTATGGGGGACATTTCACATTCTAACCACCACAAAATTCTACCATTAATCTATGCTCTCAGCCAATCAACATCCAATGAGCTCCTAAAATGTGGCCCAGCACAAAAGGGCCCACAGAACAAGGATGGAAAGAAATAGACATGCAGGAACCTTGGTCAGCAAGTACTTAACAGTGAGGTATCAAGACCGGGTTCCACGGAAAGCACTGAAGCACTGAGGATCATGGAAGGTGATTCTAACATTGGAGCCTCACATTGAAGGCTAAGCAGAATGCATAGGCTAATACATGAGCCAATTGAGAGAGGTCACAGACCAAGCAGCTCATGAGCTGCAGCAGAGGACAGAACCCTTCCTGGGATGGCAGGTGGTGGTGGTCTACCGTGGCTAAGACAGACACCCTGGAGCAGGACCACAGTGGGCTCGACAGTGGTCTCGTGGAAGGCCAGTACTTCATCCACCATGAGGATAACAGAAACCACCAAAGGAGAGGAAATAAGGGTGGCACAGGGAATATCACCTTTGACCTGGGAGACCCACAACTCCGACATCCCTGTCCCAATAGGCTGTCCATGTCCCAGCCTGAACCCCAGTATATCACAACCAGCCAGCTCCCTGACACCCCTTCCCATCATCTCAACAAAAGCATAAACACACCTCATGCTAAGGTCAGCCACTGAGGGCCCCTAAATAACATCTCCTATCCATCCTCCATAACCACGAGTCACCAAATCCATATCTTCTTCCTTCCTGCCCATGCAAGTGCAGTCACCTTGTTACAGTCCTAGTTACAGCTTTTGAGTTCAGACTACTATTTGCTTCTTCCTGACCAACTGTTCTTCCAGCTACCCTACCCATCGCCTGCCTTCTCAGTCCTCTTGCTCCCTGTGGCACGTTTGACCTTCTAGATCTCTGTGTGTACATTTTCTTTATCCATTCATTGAGTGCAGATTTTTAAATGTAAAATCTCTCCATTTTGAGCTGCTGACAAGACAAAACAGTCTTTAGACCATACTATGCATTATTCTTGTAGGATGAAAGAATTGAGTTAAATGAGTTTTAAGATCTTATCGAGCTTTTAAAATAGCCCTGACAAAGGACTGAGGTGTTTATGATTGCCTGGGATTCTGCTTTCAGTGAAGTGATCAAATTTCTCCATGTGGAACTGGCTCATCAGAAGGGGCTTTTCTAGAGGTTCAGCCAGAAAGGGAAGCTGGGCTGCCTGCTTTCATTCATTCACTTCTTTTCTCTTCTTCAAACTATATCATGTACATGTGATTCCTAAGTATATAAGAAACATGTGATACAACATTGAGAATTCACCAGGCATCTGCTTCAGGGAAGGGCTGAATCTTGGTTTCATTATCTCAGCCCCAAGGCCTGGTGTGGCACGTGGCCCATAGAAGGAAGGTTCAGTGATGTTTGCGGAAAGTTTCAGTTCCCAGGAACATATCACTCTGGGTCCCCCTTCCATAAGAATAACTGTGAGGTACAAAATTCCACAGTACATTTATATTAAATACTGGCTATCCTGAAAAACCATAGATCATTAGCTATACTCATCCAAGAATAATAGCTCAGATAAATATTATTTCTCCATGTTGTGGAGTTAAGACCTCTTCCCAGCAGCCTGCTCACATTTGTGGGGAGTACTTGGCTGCCCTGTAACCCAAACCTCTCTTTACCTCTTAGCAGACACACACACTCAACGGAAAGCAAGGATTTTCTGGGCCTTTCTGTAAAAACAAAGTAGAAAAATAGGGATAAAATGAAAGTGTTGGAAGAACAGATGTGAACAAGTGCTGGGTTCTCCACATGCTGCCTCCCTCAAGTCAGAACAGCTCTCAGGTGGTCACCTCAAGTGGAGCTCCTGAGGCAACTTCATGAGGAGCAGGCTTCTCTGGAGAGCTTGGTGAATTGACACACCTTACAATTTTCCATGAACTTCCTTTTTCTTTCCCTCCTTCAATCTTTCTTCCTTTCTCCAGGACCCTTCTGACTGAGTTGTTAAGCCAGGCAGGTCTCAAACTTGTTATGTAGCCAAGGATGGCTTTGAACTTCTGATCCTTCTGCCTCTATATTTCCAGCATTGGGATTTGTAGTTGTTTGAATTGTGTCCCCCATAGACTCATGGGTTCTAAATGTTTGAACTCAAACTGGTAGCAATTTGGGAGGTGGGGCCTTGCTAGAACTCACTTCACACCTGCTGTGGCAGAGGTGATGTCTAGCCTTTGCTCATGCCATGCTTTCTCTTGTAATCATGTAAATTCCCCTCAAGACTGTAAGCCAAAATAAACCACTTTCCTCCCAAAAGCTACTTTTGCTTGGGTGCTTTGTGCCAGGAATGAGAAGGTAACTGCAATAGGATCACAGGCATGTATCACCACATCTGGTTTCATTCAGTGCTGGGGATCAAACCCAGAACCTCATACGTGTTAGACAAGCGCTCTACCAACTTAGCTACATTCCCGGACCTACAGTGTTATTTTCAAAATGCTTTTTGGCCCAGTTTTGAGAGCAGTAGTTTCCCCTTCCTCAGCAGCCCATCAAGGCTGCACCCCCAGCCTTTCCCATATAGGTCTCTCATAGCTAGGGCCGCCATGTACAGGCCCTGAGTACTGCAGAGACACAGCTACACCCCAGAGCCCACTGAAATTATCCCAACTAGCCAACCCTGCTGCATTAATGACTCCTTTTCATTGCTGTGAGGAAATACTTGATGAAAGCAATTTAAGAAAGGAAAGATTTATTTTGGCTCAAAGTCCAAGAATAAATAGAGTCTGTTATGGTGGGGGCAGCAGGGTGGCAAGGGTGGCTCCCGATGTCCCAGCAGGGGCATGAGGTGGCTGGTCAAATGCACCCACAGTGAGGTGGCAAAGAGACATGTTCCTTTCTATTCAGTCTAGGAGCCTAGCTCACAGGACGGTGCCGCCCACATTCCAAGCAGGTCTTCCCTTCTCAGTCTAACTCCTAAGTGATTCTAACTGGTCAAGATGACAATGTCAATTAATCCCCCCCACCACGAAACCTGTTTACCCCACTTCAACTGTTCTTCCCTTACGACACCTCATGGGGCATTTACCCAGAGTCCCCACTCCCTGTACCCCAGAAGGTACTTGTTCTGGTGCAGGCTTTCAGCCAGAAACATCATGGTGAGCTCCATGCTTACTGTGAGTCTCCTAAGACTCTTCAGACATGGGGTGGGTACACAGAGACACCTCCCTCTGTAGAAAGAAGGGTGTCTGGTGGTGACCTGAGTAGTGTGAGCACCTGCTCACTTTCCAGGTAACACATGGAGAAGCTTCTGGTCCCCGGTAAATGGACACCACTAGAAAGCAAAATAGGAGGGGCGGGCTCTGGCAGTGCCAATGAAAACGGGGAACCACCTCCCTCACGTCTACGGAGAACAGTTGGCAGTGAGGGTCTCAGCTGGCTGCATTTTCAATAAGGACAGAGAAGCTGCAGGTGGCTGTCAGGGCTCTCCCCAGGCCTGAGTGCATTCTGATCTAGTTGAGCATTGGGTTAGCTGCCTTGTACACCTTTCAGGTGCAGATCTGAGCACCGCACACTCATCAACCACAGCAAGGGTCGGCACAGACATTCAGTAAGGTGAAGCCAACAGGGAACTCCCTAAGTCAGCACAGTCTTTAACTGCTGAGAAGCACAATGTATTCCTCCTGTACCAGCACTCAGTACAAAGATTCTTTCGGTAGCACAAAGGCAGGCCACGAGGAGGAGGTACTCACTGGGAGAGGCCTTCTAGCTATGCTGAGTTTTCTCTTCCAAACTCCCTCCATGTAGCTGTAACTGACCACCCCCAGGCCCAAAGCCAGCCTGCTTCTCCAGCTACCTCCTCCGTTGAGTGCAGGAAGACACAAACTCACTTTTTCTGCCTCCTGTGCAGCTATGGATGGTCAGGTGATACATTCCAATTCACATGAAGCCAGACAGGGACTTCCTGGCAAAATTCTTGTCCTGTCTGATAAATGGGACCAACCATAGCTGAGAGAGTCATGCCTTTTACCCGAACTTTGATATAGGTGAAAATAGATGCTAACCCAATAACCAAATTTAAAGAAATGTGCAATAGGTTCCTAGACAAGAGTCAGGGGAATAAACAGCATATAGATGGCTATAACATTACTTCTATAGAGCTGAATCCCTAGTTCCAGACAAGGGGTCCCCCTCACTAAGTGGAAAATTGGCCGAATTTGAAAGCTGTTGATTGTCTCCCCCAGGCCCAGGCTCCTCCATTACACAAGTGCTCCTTTCTTGGTTCGCTGTTCTCTCCCATTAGGAGGTGTGGTCAGCCTACTCATGACCACAGATTGTGTTTCGTGTCAGTGGTCTCTGTTTACTCCAGCTGTCGTTGATCAGTTTCCCCTGGCAGCCTGTGCAGTGCCTTCCAGCACTACACTAATTGCCTTCTGGGGGCTGGATACCATTCCGGACGTTGAAGGGTTTCTCGATGCTGATCGATGGCAGTCTGTGGTTTCTTCAGTAATAGGGTTTTTGCCTCAGGACTGGGGAAGGCACTCAAGAGCCTTGACAGAATTCTGTCTTGTTTTTGGAACCTCATGGGTCACTTTGGTCAACAGCTCAGTGAGGGAAGGGACCCGTGGCTGGGACCCGGGGCTGTCAGACTGCTCAATTGTTCACAGACTTAGACATTCTCCCTTACTACTCATGGCCCCTCTTACCAGTTGACACCCACTACTTACTCTTTAGGTTATAGTATGCTCGTGAGAATTTTATGTTTTTGAACCTAATTTGGTTTGGCCTCATGTTTGAGCCATTCCCCTCCCCCCTTCCCTTACCCCACATTCATAACCTCTCAGTTCTTTTACACACACACACACACACACACACACACAGAGAGAGAGAGAGAGAGAGAGAGAGAGAGAGAGAGAGAGAGAGAGGAGAGGCACAAACACACATACAATTTTTTTTAATGAATTGTAAAAAAAGAAAGGAACATGAAAATAAGAATCCAGAGCTGCCTCGCTTCTTTCGACAAAGAGATAGCTGCCTTTGGAAACAACACAGCAGTTAAGTCCGTGATGACCTTGTTTACACACGTAACCACTATTTCCATAGAAACAATTAAATTACATGGACAGAAATCATACGCCTTGTCAGTGAAGCATCCTTCTCGACAACTTGTGAGGCTCTACAACAAGCCCAACACAACGTGAGACATGGAGCCGACTCTCAGACTCACAGACATGGCCATGGACACACCAGAGAGCAAGAGAGGCCAGAGAGAAAAATGCATTTATAGAAGAAGTAAAAACCGCAACCTGACTTGAGAATCTCACTCAGTGATCATCCAGCTTCCCTTTGGCCTCCAGGAGAGCAGGAAGGGAAGCAAGCCTGCCCTGAGCGACAGCCTGAGGCAGAAGGAAGCGGTCCAGGGGTGAAACAACACAGCCGCCTGCCTCACAGCCCAGAGCACAGGCATTGTGCTAAAAGGAAGAGCCTGCCTGAGGTGAGTTAGTGTGTCCCCTCTTCTTCAGATACGAGAGGTGATACAGAACTGGGAGATGATAGAGAATTGGGTGTTGTTTCTTAGTAACCCAGAAGAGATTCCAAGTGAACGTGAGCAAAGTTACATCTGCCGCTCCGCTAGTTAGTTATAGGAGCTGACATAGGGATGAAGATGTCATCTTCTTCCAGGGTCACTCGCCCCTTACCCCAGGTCCAGGGTTCTTCCAACTCTCCTGGCATGGGGGCTCGGGGAGCACCAGGCCTCCCCGCAACAAGGCTGCCTGCACCACGCTCCTGACTTACCCCTCAGGATGTAGTTCTGGTAGTTCTGATCGGCCTCCGCTCCCACCTTGATCAAACATGTCAGACCTTCAGCCACCACAAACTCATGCACCAAATCCTTGTCGTCCTGGCAGAAAGGAGAGAAAGACAGGAAGAAAGACTTCAAACAGGGTCACCGTCCATCTTCCATCCCAGCTACACTGTTCCAACTACATAAGGGCCTTTGAAGCCAGAATGACCCCTGAGCATCCCTTCTACTCTGTTCAAACGAAGCATCTTAACTCTTGCCAGAGGAATTTTACAAGCAGTCTTCACATCGTCCTTTGCCAAAGACCAATTATTGCCTTCTGGGCAATCTAATAAAGATAAAGCAAATGATTCCCTTGCCTGTCAGAAATATTTACAGTGTTCTGGTTTCCATTCTTCAAAAATTACCAGGCTCCACACCCCCTCAAGTCCTATGGGACTGGCCACGCAGCCCTGTGGGTTGGCTTTTCACAACAGGAAACAACCATCATCGAGGAAAGGGCCTTAGATCACTCTGGCATCCCAACAGACAGTCCTGGGGACAGAGGTTTCAACAGGAGGCTTGTTGAATGCTCTCTGAGATCGCAAGGGCCAGTGTCTCCTCTCTCCTGGTGGCAGGACAGAGGAGGCAGACTGCAATCAGCCATCCACCCAGGGCAGTGGGACCATCCCTCCAAAGAACAGAAGACAGGACTGGGTAACTCAGTGTCATCTGAACAGTTGTTCCTAAAGAGCCACTCTCCCTCCCATGAAATGACCCCAGGACTCACCTGGGAAAAGGTTACATATGCAAACTGGCTTGCCATACCCTATCTGAGGAAGAGGAAGCTGCATGAAGTGGTCAATGTCTAGGGTGAGGTCACAGGTTCTTAAAGGGAGGGAACCCCTGTCACCTCCACTAGAGAGGATCATGGGGTATCTTTTAGAGCAACAGATGGGTGTGCATTCACCCCACAAGAACAGAAAAGGCGCTGGGGGAACTGATGGCAATTTATATAAAAGCCTACCGGAGGAGGTGACAAGGAAGGAGGTGGGAAATGGGAGAAAAGAGAGAGGGAGGAGAATCAAAACAAATTTTGTTTGAAAATGAAAACCTAATACTTTGTATGCTAATTTAAATTTTAAAAATTTGGGGGGTGGTTAGGAAGCAGGACTCTATGCAGATGAATTAGATTAGAATTTCAGGGTGGGGGGCTCTGCTATTAATTTCCCCAGGAAATCTTAAAGGGAAACACTGATGAGACACTTTCTCTTTAGTGATAAGAGTCTAAAACTCAGGAGGGATGAGGGAAGAAGAGGAGAAAAAAAGCAAAGAATCAATTTAGCCAGGCCAGCCTGAAGCCTAGGCAGTTTCTGCTGTACCAAGTTCTGGGGAGCCCCTAATGTGATGGATGTTTCCATGCCTGTTTTCCTCCGAGGAGACTGGAGATTTTCCGGTTGTACAATGCCTTGTCCCAAATGCATCAATGATACAGCTGGAGCATCCATGTTCTACCAACAGGGCACAAACTTAGCTGACCTGAGTGATGAGACCAGTAGAAACTGAATTACAGTAAGGGTCGGTTATCTCTAAGAAGAATAGATGACCTGATAGAGCTCTCCGACCCTACATGAAATCAGCCCTTTATTTTATGACGCTTTTCAATTATATGGATGAGGTTCTTGAGTTTAATGTGAGCAGATGCAGTAAAGGGCCCCTGTGAAGCTAGGCTGAACTCCAAGGTCAGAGCCAGCTGGCCGTGGGGGCGGGGAGGGTGAGCAGTGTTAAGTAATGAAAGACAGCTGTGCTAACCCAGACTGAGATAATCATGGCTGGGGAAGAAAGAGAAAACGGGACAGTACCATGAGTTTTTGGAAAATTACTTTACACTCATAGGTATAAAGGAAATAAAGAAATAATTCTCCCTCTATCCATATCCTTTTCCAGCAGCTCATGTGAAAGTGGACATGCAGATGAGCTCATGTCTAGTCAGAAGGTTTTTCCAAGCATGTAACAAATGTTTATTACTTTAACTGAAACTAGACTCACACTTGACTGCACGCTGAAAAAGTGAGAACACGCTCTCAAGGAACCGCTCAAGCTAATCACTGATATTAATATTCCAGAGGGCAGACCGTCTGGCAAGGGCTCTTGGAAAAAAAACTGGATCGGCGAGACGGTGTTCATAACAATAATTCAGACCCTTCACTGAAATGCACGCACATATGTAGATAAGGAACCTAGGAAGGAGACACTTATGGATAATAAATGTGGAGAAAAATGTCCAAATTGGCAATGTCCTAGGTTTTAAATACATGACCTAAATATATATAAACATTAATACATGATTTTAAAAACACTGGTTTCAGACTAGCATGAAATGAAACTGTAAGCACCAGCTGATAAGGGATTACAGCTGCATTCCAGAATTTTCTTTTTAAATGTTTTTTGCCTGTGTGTATGTATGTGTGGGGTGAACACACATGTGTACACATATGTCCATGTGTGTATGGGGCTGTGTGTGCATGTGTGTGTGTGTGTGTGTGTGTGTGTGTGTGTGTGCATGTGGAGGCCAGAGGTTAAAACGTCATGTGTCTACCTCATATTTTTGGAGACAAGGTATCTCTCACTGAGCCTGGAGCTCACTCATGCAGCTAGACAAGCTAGCAGTATGCCCAAGAATGTCCTGTCTCCGCCTCCCCTACACTGGGATTCCAGGCACATGCCACCATGGCAGCTTTTACAAGGGTGCTGGAGATCTAGCCATCATGCTCTGTGGCTTTAATGACTGAGCCATCTCGCCAGGCCCCCAGAATTTTCTCTAAGAGCTGTGCATAGGTCTGTGGTCATTTGTTTTAGATACCCACTTTTCAGGAAATAATCAGTTCAATCAGAGGACCAGTGGCTCTGCTTCTTTAATCTCCATGCCTAGAAAGCACAAGAGATGATGGTGTTGTGGACTTAGGGGTATGGAAGGTGGTGCGTGGACCAAAGCCATAGACAGCACCATCCCCAGCGCCTCACTTCCTGCAGTCCAGCACTGTTTCATGCAAGTGTGTGTGGACTTGCAGACAGACTATGACGCCTTGTAGTCAGCATCTCCGTCCTCGCCCACACAGTGCCAACTTGGCTGCCCGATATGACTTAATAAATCCACAGTAGAACTTCACCTTGAGAATTGGTGGAACACACACCAAGGAAGAAGGTTGGTTGAAGCATGCCTGAACGGCTTTATTTGGTTTCTTTTCTAACTTCTTCACTTGGAAAAATTTGTTTACCAAAGTGGGGGGGGGGAGGAAAGCAACAGAATACTCTCATAACTGCAGGTGCTAATCAGCTTTCACCAATCCTATTTCATCTATCATTTCATCTCTTTTCCCATGCAACTTAGCCTTGAACAAACATCATAGAGGTTCATCCATCACTGTGAAAGGGCATTGCCCAACTACAGAAACTGGCACTCTGGAGAAATATTTAATATTTTTTAAAAAGTTATCAAATGTCCAGTGAATGAGAAAATTCTCAATATTGTTTAGGCAGGATGCAAAAAATATCCATACAATTGATTCATAAGATTCTAAAACAATGAAACACCTATTAATTCATGGGATCTCTCTGCCATGCCACACACTTATATGTTGAAGAAATGAAAAAGTAACTCATTAGTCCTTTAGAGTAGCCCACATATCTTTCCCATGAAGGGCCACTGACATGTATCTCTGTCCTTGAACTTTTATTCTTGGGAATTTCAGAAGCAATCATCCATAAAAAAGGTACACAGAGAGAGGGCTGAGGAGGAACAAAGGATGTGGACAAGGGGAAGAGAAGGTGCAGAAGCTAGATCAGGCAATCTTCAGTGTCAACCTGAGAAATTCAGACTTAACCCAGAATATGATAAGGACCTGAGAGAGAGTGACCTGCGAGCCTAAGAGAGAGTGACATATTCAACCCTCTATGGCAGGGTGGTAAGAGAGAGTGACCTCCTCAACCCTCTATGGCAGGAGGCTAAGAGAGAGTGACCTCCTCAACCCTCTATGGCAGGAGGCTAAGAGAGAGTGACCTCCTCAACCCTCTATGGCAGGGGGGTAAGAGAGAGTGACCTCCTCAACCCTCTATGGCAGG